>JAMKCH010050370.1:0-10842 GCA_023653785.1 Ophioderma brevispina
GAATCTATCTGTGAGTAATTAAATACTTTCACTGGAAAGGGACTCTCTGTCAGCAGTTGCAATCATCATACAAACAGTATGGATAGCTAGTTTAATCTACAATAATGGTAATTTTAATGCTTCACAACGGGCATCATGCCAGGATTTATTATATGTTCAATTCCAATGTGACAAGTGCTGTAATTATTCTAACTGCTAATACTGTCCCGTCTTTGAAGCCGAAAAACAAAAAAAAGTTCTGTGAATCAAAATAGGATTTCCAAATTGTGGACAGATAGTAAAATCGTGTGATATCTTGGCTGGATTTATTAATCGTCGAGGGACCTAACTTTATCCCTTGTCGGCCTGACCTGCTGGACAATAATTACCTCAGGACTGAAAGGGTTCCTGAGAATTATTACGCTGAGGTTTTGTTATGAACTTGTGCGCGTGTCATTTTTATTCTTCGCGTGTGAAGGACATATCGTTGAACTGCAACGCTAAACTGTGGACATAGTGGACATCTTGTTTACAAATTAGTATAATAAATTGTGTGTAAGTGTGTATGGGCTGATTTATGTAATGTTTTGGACTACCAAATTCTTGAAACCAATCAATAAAGACATTAAAACTGTTTTTATTTAAAATTTAGATCATTTTGCACAAGGCTCGTTTTTTTGTGTTTGGAGGGTATTTCTGACCTTAGGCGTCCACGGATACGTCCATAACAATACCATGTGTGGCTGTTTATTTTTTTTAGAGCCCACTTGACCGCTTAGGGCGTAATATTATGCCCTGCAGAACTAATTGCTGTAAATTGCAGCACTATTTCGCCACTGAAGATGCTGGAATTGAACCTTTGACCCCTGCTTCTAAGTGGGTTCCTCTAGTACGGTTATGACCCATGTGGTGTTGCCCCTGCCTTAAATAGTGTTCTGACCCCCCAGAAAATGACCTTTGGACTTTTGTGAAATAGAAGTGTAGCTTAAAATAGTGACCCTGAAATAGCACACACCACTTATATACAAAAAAAAAAAAAAGCGGG
The DNA here is from genome assembly GCA_023653785.1 of Ophioderma brevispina. Classification (NCBI taxonomy): domain Eukaryota; kingdom Metazoa; phylum Echinodermata; class Ophiuroidea; order Amphilepidida; family Ophiodermatidae; genus Ophioderma; species Ophioderma brevispina. The sequence continues at coordinate 1,025 of JAMKCH010050370.1, forward strand.
CTAGCTAGGCCTCGCGGATCCAAAAGTTGATTAACTGAGGACCCGCTCGGGGTCTTGTGTCAAATATAAATGTTTGGCTATATGACCACAGTTCCATGTTGTGAATATTGCACATATACGTTGTAGGTTATAAAAAAAGCAAACCCATAGTGGTAGGACGTAACTCTGTCAATGTAAGAACTAGGAATGCTTTGAATTGCCGATACATATATCAACACATTTTGTTTTTATACTATTTAATCACTTTGGAAAAAAAAAAAAAAAACAAAGTGTTTTGCCACCGCTGTTGATTTTAGCATTTAATTGGAATCCCAATTGTTTGTATTCAAGGATAAAAGCAATGCATTTGCTTGAAAATATGAAATTGTTAATTGTCGCTTCATGTAAACTTAAGCTTTAGGATTGTATTTAATATATGATTTGTTCAACTCGAAAGAGCTTTTTGTAAAACATCTTGCTTAATTACGAGACAGATTGTAATTTTAGTAGACCTATCGATTTTTTGTAAATTTTATTGAATGGATATTATTAGTTATAAGGAAAATTTATGTTGAGATTTATAACTAAAATGTTGAGAAGTAACATTGAAAAAAAATGTATTTGTGTACAAAACCAAGTTAGTGGGTTAGTTTAACAATAAGTGGTAATCATTCTTGGTTGAAAAAGTAAGGGTATCATAAAGCATGCTACATATCATGTTAATATTATACTTGCACTTAATTAGTGCTGAGGTACAGAAACATAAAACCAAACACATGAAATATGAACGGTCTGATTACTATGTGCAAGAAAGAGATTTTTTTTATTTTATGATTCCCCGCTATCCACTTCCTAAGTTATGTAATATTATTTATTGTGCAGAGTGAAAGCTTTTCAGTTGTTTATACTTTAAAAAGGTAAAAAGAAAGAAATTTGTCTCAGACGGATGGACACATGCACGCTTTAAAGAATATAAGAAATTGGATTTCAAAATAGCTGGAAACATTGGGCATAGATGAATATTAAAACTGCATTTTGTGTAGCCTTCTTTGCAGCTAAAACAGAAGTTTCTACTTGAAGTTGTTTTCCATTTTCTTTTTTGAGCAACCTTTTTTTTTGCCTTTAATGAATATTTGAATTCACTTTGTGTATCTTTTAGTCTGATGGGATTTTTTGATTTTTTTTATTACAGATTTGTTGTGATATATTGTATATTTTAATAGGCTGCAATTACCTATTAGAAAACAATGACAGAATAATTATAGCTAGTGGCAGGATTATATTCTAATAATGATATAAATGAATTATCATTTGTATAATAAGTTGATGTTTATGTTCTGGCGGCAGTTTTTGATTATAAATTGGCAATCTTTGGAAGGTGGGGGAGTTTTCGCAACGTGACCAAACCTTATTTGTCTTCTATGACAAAAACACAACCAACTAGCAAATTGGGTTGTTGGTTAGGTTTTGTCCAATCCTAACCGAAAATGTTTGTTTTTCCGAATTTCGCTAGGATTGGTTGTTTTGTCATTGGACAAATAAAGTTCTGTCATTGTGAGACTTCAAAGAATGGCCCCAATTCAAATTTGGTTAGTTTTCAAGACTGCCTGGCCATATCAGCCCTCTATACAATAATGATGTTTAAATTGAAGTGCAATGGTAAGATATTTTCATGAGTTGAAAGATGAAATGTCCATTCAACTAGGCATTAGCCGAGTTTAATGGAACATTTCATCTTTCAACGAATGAAAATATTTCTTTTCCCACTTGCACGAATGAAAAACCATTATTTTTTTTATATAACATCTAGTGGATCCTTGCCATTCTAGTATTAAAGCTCAGACTAGCTTGACTACGCTATAAGTACGGCTAAGCCTAGCCTAGCCTGTGCCGCTGTCAAGTAAGTTGCTACGGACCCTGGCTTAGCTCTGCAGTGCTACGCCTAAATGTTGACTTTAATTTACCTCTACTATAATCGTCATGGCCGTTAATTCCACGTAGATCCTGCCGAAAACATAACTTTGCCGGCAGAAACAACTAGAGCTTACGTCCATTGTTGCACGTCACCAAAGACCGGCCAGTTTCCAGTACCTCGCTGCTGCACTCGCAATCAACGGCCGATCATAATGCACATAGTCGTGGCAAAGTTTCCGTATAGATCGTGCTATTAGTGATCCATGTTTTGTGAAGGAACTCACGAGACATGCATAGAACGAAATGTTGGAACAAAATTGCCGCCACATGGGAACAAAAATGCACAGTATGGGACGTAAGCATTCAATGCATATCGCATTTTATTTAATGACATGTGACCGAGATCCTCCAATCAAATGACAAGGTCTATTTAGGTGTTATATAATTGTACTATACTCTTTATCAGAATACCCTGTACAAAATACGTGTAATTTTAAGCGCGATGCGCGTAAATTTGGCTGTGCCGTCGCCTGCTAAGCTCCCAGCCCCTTGTGGGTGTCATGCGCGTTTGTCTTGTCAAGTATTTTGATAAACATTACCGGGCAGTGATTGTTTATATAGGTTTATATGATGTAGTTAGCCTATCACAAGACGAGGTTAGAAAAGCTGAAAGGTGCATAAAAAATTAAAGGGGTTTATAGATTTAGGAACTATGTCATTGGTTTATTCAGAGGCTATCCCTTGTTATATCATGTAATGGGCCAATCAGGATTTTGTTACAAAGGTTTTACCCCTCATGGGTTAAAGCATTTTTTCACATTTACAGTGTGCTCTTTCATTGCTTTCAGTTATTTCAAACAACGACTGCTAGTAGCATTTTTTAAACAACCAGAGTTAACTTACGCTCATATCATCGTGCCCTGGTCAGCATTTCCTCCGCCTTTTGTTGACACTTTTTTTTTTAGGATGTGTCATTGCACCTCAAAATAATATCAGAGAAGTACCATTGAAAGGTCAGATTTGGCAATTATACACAGGACCTAGTGGAAGGGGGGCAAAAAATAATTTTTTTAGGTTTTTAAAAAATATTTTTAAACAAATTTGAGGTGAAAATGTTGCTATTTTGTTAGAAAAAATACTATAAATGGTGCTTGGAGCACATCTAGGATTTGAAAGTAACACTATGCCCTGAGACGCGCTGTTCAGCCTGCCTGCCAGGATCGTTGCTACTAAAGCCCCTCTCTTCTTCAGAAATGATCTTTTGGCCTGTGTGGGCCCTGTTACAGCCTTTATGTGGTAGAGGTTTTCTTATAATCCTTTGTTGCAATAAAAGTCTTGCCCTACTGCACAACATCATGCAGCTCATGACGGAATCAAATGTATACCTCATTTGCATACTTGGGACTTCTATATGAAATGTCTATCATTTATGTTGGTCCCATCAAATACGAACTATTGTCATAGATGTACACTGCCCGGTGTAGAAACATAATGAGCAATAATATCAAAATTGATCTGCTCTTTTCTTGCACAAAAATGCATTAACCTGTGCCTACCATATGACCTCAAGTACCAAACTACCACTATCACTTTTTCTTAGTTGACGGCTTGAATTTTTTAAAATTTCATTTTGAATTTTATATTTCTGAAAGGGATTTGATGTTTGTACTTGTTTGCATTTTTTGTATCATTAGTTATGCCCTTTGCAGGGTGTAATAGCTTGGTAAAAAGTTCCTGAAAAGAGCAGTTGAACAAATCTTGCTCCTTTGTCAATAGGCGTCGTTCCTGCAGAATGTGACAAGCGTCTTCTGATATTGTGCCCTTTTTTAATGCACTGAGTATGACTAAATTCAGTCAAAATAAAAAAACTTGCTTGTAAGGTTTAGGTTTTATGATTCTGTCTTCAAAATAAACCGGAATTTGATATTATTGAGTAAATTTCCACTTTGACTTCCAATTATCATTTCAGTTATCATTTTCAAAAGCACACTGAACAAATGAACTGACTGAAGGCACGTGGGGGAGTAATTAGGTTGAACATGGTATACACTTTTGACAACAAGAGCAAGAAACGGTACAAACAAGAGAACCCCAAAAATCTAATTCTGTGAATTAATATGTTATGCAAAGGGCTCATTAAAATAAAATGCATACAAGACATTGATAACGAGAAGAAGGTAAGTAAATAATATGTGCATGTTATAAAGAGTGATTGTGGAGACTGACTTCCAACTGTAACCCCTCATTCATTTCTTGTGTACCACATATTAGAAAACAGGCCAATGTATAGTTTGTGACCATTTTGTTAATATTGTAAAAAAACTCAATTTGTGGACAAAAACAACAGAAGCTATGCACAATAAATTGATGATAACACAAGCTTGGAGAACATTTTTGTATTTGTTTTACCTGTATAAGTGGAAATTTCCGCGAACATATATTTTCGCGATTTTATCAATTTTGACAATTGCAGTGAGAATTTAATTTCACGGTATTGACATCACATGCAAATTACAAAATCTATTGCAAAAGTTTTTATGTTCACTGCGGAAATCTCCACTTATACAGTAGTTGAAAGCATGAATGGTACTTCAGCCTAATTGGCCATCTTACAGTACATCTCTTTCATACATCATTCCGTTAATCTTAAGGTGGGTCTGGTCAGTAGGATTGGGCAGATCTGAAAACCAGAAAGTAAAAGTAACATTAATATTAGGAACATGATGATATATATCCAAAGTGTGTATATAAGCCAAGGGGTTGCTGTAGGGTAGAAGTAGGCAATATGGCATTATGTTACCTCAACCCCATAAATGGCTTTACTGAATGGGGAAAGCTTGTCCTGTGCTTTTAATTTGGCTTTGTTGTCAACGAACCCTAACAGGCCCATGGACAACAATATATACATGCTAGCTGAGGCTAGGAAAATGCAAATTAGGCGACAAGTCATCACAAGAACAGCCTCTGGGCACAAAATCGCTGGCCCAGCGCACCTCACGGTATGGGATTGGGGGGCCCCAGGGGTTCTGGTGCGAAATACCACCCACGATGTGAAATCTTTTTTAGCTTCTATACCTTTCCTCCTTCCCTTCTCCCGGGAGATAGGCAAAAACCATAATCGGACTCGAGGGGCAAGCTTTTTTGAGTCAAGATTATTTTCAAAAAAAACATTCTTGACCACCAATCCAGGTTTGCACAATCACTGGCAGCCATGGTTGGGGCATCCACTTGAAATTCAACTGAAAGGTGCAGAATTAAGTGAAAGATTTTCAATTGTGTGCACTCAAGCTTGGTACAGATGTACCCAACAGAATAGGAAAGGTTTTTGGTTGGAAGCACCAGTAATGGCAGATCAATTCTGAGTATCACTTGGCTTGTCCTATTTGTCGATATAAGAAAACAGTTTCAAAGTAAAAGAGCTAAATACAACCATTTTACAAATTTTTGTGTTGTCGGACACATAGGGATTGCTTTGGTAGGTGCTACGTCCCGTGGCCACGTACTTTTTTTTTTTCTCCAGGCGAAGCGAGGCGGAGTACACCCAGAGGGGGACCCTTCTCCCCCCCCCCCCCCCCGTGGGGATTCTTGCCCCCCCTGAAATTATATGTGCCCCCCTTAAAAAAAAAAAAAACCTAAACAAATTTTAATATATGGCTTCCTCCCCCACGAAAATAATGTTGCCCCTGAAAAAAAGATGGTTACGCCACTGCACTGTGGCGGTTAAGAATGTTAAAGGGACAGGAGATTTTTTGAGGATAGGTTATTTGGACAAAACAAGTAAAAAAAGAAAACCAAAAAACTATGTTTTGAAACTGCCGATATCTCAGTCGTTTCCCCATATAGAAGAAAATAGAAAAGGCTTTGATTTTCTGTCATGCACAACAGAAAGTGCAAAATCATCATTGAACATGCTATTAGTAATGTCAAACGTATTCGGCTTTTCAACTTCAGGGTTTGTGACATAATACATGGCAGCATTCAAATATGCAAAAAACATGAGTTCAAAAAAATTGGCGGTGCTTCTTTATGGAAAAATTCCTCGTGTCTCTTTAACCCTGAACATAATCTTACAATGTACAATTTCATGGTTAGATGTTAATTGGTCCTGGGTAATAGTGCCCCCCACAAGTGACCCCTTTCAAGAGTAGGGTCAAAGTTCATCTAGAGGTCTTGCCCAAAGTGTTAAGAAATATGAAAATGTGCTGATACAACATTGATCCATTTTTCATGGTATAGTTGGAACAATGGTCCTTGGTAGTGTCGCAGTGTACCTCAGGGACATGCAGTATTAGCGATGGCACCATGGACCTTAAAGGGGGTTTTGTTCCGATTTATGTGTATTGTGTTTTCTACTTGATTATGAGAAGCCTGGCACTTGCATAAACCCATCAAGTTACCGTGAAAACAAAATTGCGGTTTGATGGTAGATGCATAATGCATGTTGGAAAAGGCCCTATTCAATACTGTGCTGAATTGATGGTTACCCACTAAAAAGGTGGTTTTTTGGGTTTAATCTTGGGAATATATGAAATGGATTGAGGCTCAAATTTCAGGACGACGAGGAAGAAAAAAACGGCCTTTCATCTGATATCAAAAATCGTTAATACTTCAGGTAAAATACTACGGTAAATCAGAGGGTCCCAAAGAGGATCGGAACACGCCACCTTTAAAGAGACATGAGGACATTCCAGAGAAGCGCCCTCAATTATTTTTCGACCCCCGGGCTTTTTGCAAGTTGGAATGCTTACAAGTATAGATCACCACCTGAAGTGAATAAGCCGAATACGGCCGTCTTTATGTAAGGAGTGATGATTTATGATTTTATGTCATGCCACGAAGAAAAATCAAAGCATGGTTTTCTATTGGGAAGATACAATCAGCATATATTAATTATTAACATATTAAAATTAACATAATCGGGTGTTGCCCCCAAATAAAAACTTGCACCATGTTCATACAAAAGAATAAAATATTGCCTCAACATTTCTTTTTCCAAATATCAGTGACCAATAGATATTCACTTCACAGGTAACTTAAGTAATGGGCATTTGCCAACCTCGTAAAACAAGTAGCACGTACCGTAAAAAGGGTCATCATCTTCCCTCCAACTGCCATCAGATCTGTGACTCGCTTTTTTGCCCCAAAAAATCTTGATCATGCATTGCTGTTTCCACTTAATTTCAAAGTGAAGCCAGTGTCCGGGCCAGGTCTCTGCATAGCGGACAGCACACACGGGTTTATTATAAGGGGGGGTTATAGTGGCTGCTTGGACATTGGAAAGTCTTCACAGGAGGTCAGGTCTGTTTTAATCTGTGTTATGCAAGAGATGCTTCAAGTGTCAACTTCTGGCTTTAGGAACTCTAGTAGGGGAGTTTGTAATGTGATTCAGAGGCTTTTTCAAATCAGGGGCGGATCCAGTGATTTGAAAAAACGTTCAAATTAACGGGGGGCTGAAGGCTGAAACTTGAACAAAAATGGGCTGATTTTGCAGAATTACCGGGAGGGCGCGCCCCCCTCCCTTAGATCCGCGACGCCCCCTCCCAGATCCGTGCCTGCAAATGGTTCCTGGTCCATGACACCACTGCAATGAGCTTGAACCTTATTCATAGGAAGGCTTTTGAATGCGATCTTGTTGGGTAGCAGTAGCTTAAGATATAAAGATCTTGTATAGCACTGATATCAGAGGAGTCTTCCATCTGATCAGCTTGTGAGGAGAACCTGTTATAAACAGAGATTGTATTCTTCACAAAGTTGAATCGGCTATTACCTTTCTCTAGTTCATCTGTTTTATGGGGTCTTTCCTAGGAACTTAGCTTTGCCTGTAGCTTATCTGGCATTTGCATTTCATAATTCTGGGTCAGAACAGTAGCATAACAGGGGTGCAGGGTGCCACCCCAGAGTTTTGACCCGAAAGAAAAAGGCTTGGAAGTCACGCTAAATCGGCCCTTTTTTGTCTGCTAACCATGAAATGTTTACCTCCAACCAGGAAAATCTGCCTCCAAACTGGGAATTTGCCCCCTCTGACAAGTGGCCCCTGTTATGCCCTTGGGACAGAACCTGCTCTTTGAAAGGAGGAATAAGCTCTGTGGTTTATAATGCTATTCTGCCGGTTGGTGTTATGACTATGATGGACTCACTAATCGGACTCACTAATCTTGGCAATGCTGGGACAGAATTTTAGTTCTCTTTGTGACAAAAGATGTCCTTTCCCTTACTGGCTTGGAATCTAATGGCTGTTACATTAACCGTTTAATATTACCAATCTCTTTTTGTAACATGGTTTACTGTGGGGGGGGGGGTAGCCTTGGGAATTTGTTAAAAAGCATCCAATGCTTTTAATACCAATGGATAGCTGTGGTCTTCCTCTTTCCATTGATACCGAAATAAGTACTCAAATATCTAGTATGGCATTACAATGATGTCATAAAATCTGAGTCGGAAAAATTGTCATTTTCCACAGAAAACGGGCAAAAATCCAATTTCACACTAATGGTAGAAATATCAGAGTTGTATGCTGTTTCAAGCTATAGATGCAATTCACTAGTTCACATAAATAAAGTTTTAGAGCCATACTTTACAGAATATTTTCAAACGTGTACCATAAATTATTCTTCGGTGATCACCACCCCTTCACCCATTGAATTTTATGGCATACCCTAACCCCAGTGAAGGTGCTACCACCATCACATTTTTATTGGCTAAATCACTGTAAAGGATGAGAAAACAATTATACCTTGCAGCTTTTTATGAAAGCTTTCGGCATTTTAGTGCGGCTGAGGAAAATTCACTATGGGCACCCCCTTGATAAGACGATGGTTAAGTTCTAATGTTGATTGGGGTCATTTGATGCATAAATGTACATCACAGATCAAGCTTGTCATTGAAGTTGATCCTTTCATTTGGCTTGGGGGGGGGCAACCCATTATTTGTTATGGGGACATTCATAGATGTACTCAGATTATCTGGAACAAGCAGGGTCATTAACTGTTTTGCAAATTGGTTGTGCTAATCTTGTTGGCTATAATGGGTCAGAGACCCTACTTTTCATGTCCAAAGACATATTCTACCAAACTTCTCAAATCAGAAAATCGAAAAAAATCATAAAAAAACAGATTTTTGCATGTTTGTATCAAGTACAGGTATCCTAACATACCCTGCAAGTGATAGGACTAGAAGCTACCTAATAAGCTCAAAATCAGAAATTTTAGTCATTATATACTGTCCGTTCGGACACTTGCTACAACACGTAACTGAATGGAGATTCGTATCTTTGAACACTGCCGTTTTCTTCCTTTTCTGTCAATTTTTCAGTTGGAAGATGTAAACCTATGAGAATTCTACAGACTTATCCTTCACCTTTAAGCTATTCTTGGAAATTACAAATATTTTGACTCTTCCAGATAAATCACTGATAGTGTCTTTAAGGGATATTGCAGTTTATTTTTGTGAAATTTTTGGAGAACCTAGCTCTGAAATCCAGGCAGCACATACCTACCCAAAATAAAGTTGGATACCCCCCCCCCAGCTCCGAAATCTGGGCAGCACATACTTACCCAAAATAAAACAAAATACGGAATTGAGCTTCATTTTCAAATGGGGTTATTTCCATAATTCCATTCATTGTTTTAACTGTTTTGGCAGGCAGTTTTTGTCACTCAGGTTCTATGTTTTTACATAAAAGCCCATTTAGGGTTTTTTGTACTGCTCAACTCAAATATCACTATTTACTAAGATTAAAAATGGTCAGAAAAAAGAGAAGGGATGACCAATGGGATGTTTGAAGCCCTCTATGGTCCAAACTGTTGTAGGAGTTAGCAGAGGAGTAGTAGAGGAGTATTTATGAAGATACTCAGGTAACTTCAGCTTCAGAGTGCACTACATAAAAGATAAAGGAAATATAGCTTTTATGCATCCAGTGGCTTTAG
>JAMKCH010050371.1:0-10753 GCA_023653785.1 Ophioderma brevispina
TGGTTTTTTGGTCATGCATGGATAAACCATGGTGTTGGTACTGAGCTTTTATTTTTGGACTTGGTAACCCGCAGAGTAAAGATATCCACCAACATGAATGGTTTGCTGATATTTGTTCACAAAATAAACCTCCGTGCATATTTAATTTCAAAAATTTCTTGTCCCGGAAAATACTGGTGATTGCTACTAAAAGTCAAAGAAGGGCCTTAGCCAAGCTCCGTTCAGGGATCATGTGCTTAGGTGGAAACTGATAGAAGAAGAAAACATTCTGTTCATAGAGCATATTGTGAACTCTGGTTTTAATGGGCGTGAAGATGAAGTATCATTTTTGTTTTGATATGTGATTTTTATCACGATTAGGGTCAAATTTATCCCTTCTATTTTAGAACACACCCGTCTTATAAATTTATTCATCTCATACTCACCAAGTGAGATGATCATTAACCTTGTCAGTATGTATTTTCATGCTACAAAGATAGGCAAACTTTGAATATTATAATGGTTGATCCACTATACTCATTGGTAAAGTGTCTCGTTCCAAACAAATTATTATGTATGTTTTGTCGTATGTATGAAGGCCGGAGGCCTTATTCATATCATAAAGAACCACTATAAGGGGTATGATATGAATGTATTTTGTAATATACAGTGTACACAGTCTATTATATGTTCCTGAGTTCGATGTGGTTTAATATAAAGCAGTTTATTCTCAAGAAAACGACAACCCGAGTCGTTTCTTGATTTGACTGTGAAGCAAAAGATTAGGGTCACAATATTTCTTTTAGTCCGAAAGTAAACAAATATTGCATTTAACAACACTAACTGTATCAAACGGTTGGTATTCGCCTATCAATAAAACCATGATATGTCGTCTTTCATGCATTCAAAAATGCAACATTTTGTCAGAAATGCTGGAATTTTTCTTCAAGTAAATAATGAATATGGTAAAGATAGTAATGCATCAGCGCAAATCAGTTCGGATTTTTTTCAGTTTTGGCCATTTTTCATGGCCTTATTTGTTGAAACCCATTACAGAAAATAGCAATTTTAGTGAGCTCAGAACATGAAATACAACGGAGGCTGACTTTCAAATTGCTATTATTGTGTTATTGACCCTTTGCACGGTCGCCCTTTGCAACCGTGTTATATAACAAGGCGTTCACCTCTTGCAATGTCAATAGTTTTTAGAGAGAATCGAACTTTTGTGTAAATGCTCCCATCCATATTTCTGCCATATGAAGACTGAGCGGCAAAAAAGAACTTAACTCCACATTTGGCCAAATTGAGTTATCACTGGCTTTGAGTTCCTTAGGAGTCCTTAATATAGTAGTTATGTTTTTGTTTCAAAACAAAAATGTCAAACTTTTTAGGGGTATGCTTTTTTGGCAATAACGCCATTTGAGGTCAAAAAGTAAACTTCCGTCCACATAGCACAGTGATATACATAGTACGTACCACTCGATGGTGATAATCTAATGAGTGTAAGAGTCAAGATAAAAATACGGTGATTTTAAAACATTGTATAACAAATTTTACTGTTGGTTGTTGTTTTGGCCACTTTTAAGGCATCTTTGACAATCTTTGACGTTTTTAGCAATAAACAGGTGCCATTTCTTTCTCTTTCCTTGAGCGCAAGAAGTTTAAGTCCAAAAATTGATTTATTGAATTATCTCGTAATCATTTGCCCGCATCACACTTCCCTGGTTACAGTCACCCATGTAAAGGGGTTATATATTGTTTAGCCCCCACTTTTCTAGGAATTTTAAAACAAATATGGGATGTTTTTTAGCCATCAAACTGTTTATTACTCCATTTGAGCGCAAAAAGTACTTAAGTCCAGAAAATAATATATGATTTATCTTAATCATATTGCCGCCAGCCATTTTTTTCTCCAAATATCATCCCAAGTTATGCTAAATTTAAATTATCATCTTTCCACTTAATTACTACAATATTTTAAAAGTTTTGAAGGACTGTAACTGAAAACATCAAATATGGACTTAAGTACTTCTTGCGCTCAGGTCTTCATATGTAAACCAATAATTCTCTGGGCATAATTGTTGTACCTTCGAACCTCCCTTATGGAATAAAGTACATGTTACAGAGTAGATACGAAGGGTATAAACATAATTATGCCTTGCCCTCTCGAGTACACTATTTGTAAATATTAAGTTGGGAATTACAGCTGTAGATATTTTACTGGATTATTTGGTAATGATTCTGTTGTTGTGATTGGGCCAGAAAAAAGAAGTTTGTCTCAGAAGATCGCGCGCATTTTGTTTAAAATTGGTCTTTTAGCGCATTATTATTATTTCTTTTTGTTTTTGCTCACTTGATTTTGGGAACTTTTCGGAAAAAATTAAAATGAGCGGCCGAAAAAATTTTAAAAGTTCGATCAAAATTCAATAATTTTGTTTAAAATCCCGCATTTCGCATTTGCACTTTTCTTCTGAAACAAACTTGTTTTTTTTTTGGCCTTACATTTTTAAAATATTCTGCCTACTTTTATCAATAAGGTACAGTCTGTAAAAAGAAAGATTGATTAAAATGGCTTGAAGAAAAACTCCAGAGATAGCTAGAGATACAATCTTCAGTTATGACCCTTGGAATCTCTAGAGTTTTTAATTCTGTCTGGAACTCTGCTGACCATGAACCATTGTTCTTGTGTGTTATCGTGTCATTTTGTCTTTAACCATTACACAAACCTATAGTACAAGGCATGTTATAATACTGTTATTAATCTTCACTAGTAGTGGGAGATCGTGGGCTAGCGGTTATGGTGCTTTCCTGTGGCCGCAAAATTCCCGGTTTTGATTCCCGGTGGGGTCACTTGCCGGGACTTGAATCGTACCCACCTAACAAACCTTGCACTAGCTGACCAATTGGAATTCACATAAATTACATGACCTGAATTACATCACTTCCACAATATAACTTTCATGTGGAATCCCAGATTTTGCAATGTTTTTGAATCAAATCATAAACAATTGACTCAGTTTCTAAGTTTACATCTTGGGGGATTCCACTCAACTCTTGCTTGATGTAAATAACATGTGATTTGGCACAAACAACATGTATTAACATCCATTTATTGCAATCGGTTCTAACAATTACTAGACTTCGTTCATAAAGTGTAAGCACGCATCAGTAAAATGAGAAGGAAATTAGAATTATGTAGATTACTTCAGAGATAATTTGTTACTAATTGTTTACTCTCTCAAAATAGCAAATCCCACGTAAAAACTAATAAAGATATTTTCCGTTTGAACACTGAAAAAATTGTCCCCCCCTTTTTTTTTTTCCCCCCCCTTAGGTGTTTTTGGCCTTTAAGATGGCTATAATTTGGGAAAATGGCGTCATATGCAAATTGCCACCACTTTAAATCGTCATCACTTGTTTTTCATGAATTCCACATCCCTCCGGTTTTTGGTTTTGATAACCGCTACACCTCTCCTTAACCGGTTGGCGCTGCAGCCCTATCAGAAATCCCTGTAAGGGAACATTGTAAAGAGGAGAATAAAAAAAATTCTTTCCTAAGAGGCATCCAAATTGGAAGGCTGGGGTTAGACACTCAGTGAATGTCATTATTAAGCAAACTAAACAGTCATAATGTTTCATTTTATATAAACCAGTAAGTAGAGAATAATTGCATAGGCGTAAATCCCGGGGTGGGGGTGGGGATATATCCCCCCAATATTTTAATGAGGGGGGATGGTCATTTTTGTTCTAATTACAATTATATTATGATTTTAGCTTCTTAAAATGGCAAAATTTTTAGCGCGCTTCAAGCGCACGCGCTAGTAATGGATCTTTTCAGAAAATTACACCATCAACCATCATCAACCCCCCCCCCCATGTCAAAAAAAAGTTTACCCCCTGGAATAATTGATCTAACCCAGGGACAATAATAAGTTACGGGTTGATTAATAAAATTAATAACCAGTTTTTATATAGCGCTCAATCTCCGTAAACAGGCTCAACGCGCAGTTGACCAGTGGCGTAGCCAGGTGGGGCAAAGGGGGGAAGAGTGCCCCCTCTGAAAAAATCTTGAGGGCAAATCGGGAAATTAAAGACAGATATTCATGTTAAATCGACCCCTTTTCGGATTCTCTTGCCCTGCAACCAGGAAATCTTTGCTTTTGATCGGGACATTTGTTGCACCTACTTACCGGGAAATTGCCCCCCCAGAACCACTGGGCTGGCTACGCGACTGCCAGTGACAATATTCTTATGCCGCCTTCAAGAAATCGTCACAATCATTATCATTAAGCTTTATTTAGGTGGCTGCTCAAAGACATGCCTTACAAGCGACAAGCCTATCAGCAGTTTGTATATTCCCCATAGCAGCTCGCCAGCATTTCGCTTGGTAGCGATGGAATTGAGATTAGTATCGTTGCCGTGACCCAGTGGGCTCACAACAACTTTTTAACGGTCTATGTCACGGTCCCGACGACTTTTCCACTAGACCACACGTGCTCGCTCCCCCCTGTAAAGGCATTCCCTGAATAGGAGAAAATTTGATGTCAAGCTTGATGAGTTTCTTCTTCCCAGTCTATTTATAGTGTTTATGTCTAGAATTTCATGTCAGGTTGCTGTTTTCACACAAGCTCAGTGATGACGATTTTTTGGGTGTTACAGGTCTGAGTCTGGTTTCTATTAGTTCATTAGAGTGTTCATCTTTCTCTTCGTTGGGTTATAGTTATTTTATAGCAATGGGTTGGGGGGGGGGGTGATTCTGAATTTACAGGGTTCCCATTTCTGATTTAACACTTAAGTGACCCATGGGTTAGGTGCTCCAAGGAGGGTTCCATGGCCCCCCTATCACTTTCCCCCTTTCCGAAGGAATTTTTGTAGCAAAATTTACACCACATGTTAAGGGTCATAAGACACCCCAAATAAGCATATAAAATAAATTTATTATTTGGGCTGCAAATAGGGTCAAATATTGTTTTTAAAACACGCCGAAAATTGGGCAAAAAGAAGACACATCCACGAGCTTTGCGCTAACATCAAACTTTTGAAAACTTATTTTATGTCGACTCTAGAAGAACCAAATTACATATATTTAACACAAAACTTGTTACTAATGTACTAATATTTTTACATACATGTATGTTGCAAACTCAGCAAAAATGGCTAGGGTTCTTTGATTTTTTAACCTTTCGCTAAGAGCAAGAATGGCGACACCTCATTAATTTTAGAAGCGAACTCATTGTTGTCACCGTCACAATAAACTTCCTATCTCGATTCTCAAACATGAATTGAAATGCATCGTATATGTAAAAACTCCTTGTTGCCCGAGGTTGTAAAGGACATAGTAAGGTTGCAAATGATACCCACCTCATAGTATGAATTGTTTCTATGTTTAAGATACCAATATTCGGATGTATTTTTAGGTATTTCTTTATTTGCTAAAACGCTCAGGTGTCATGGTCCAATGTTAAAAAAATAATTCTCTGAAGACTTAATGTTTGTATCCAAGGGAGGGGGGTCCCATGGACCCCACTAATTAACTCATAACAGCTTGCCGATTTCTTTTCTTTTTGTATGAACAAAGCCCATTTTAAAATTCGGACATGTCAAACAATTTACACAAAATCCCACGCGGAAAAACAAAAAAAAAAAAAAAAAAAACAAAAAAACAAAAAAAACAAAAAACAAAGCGGCCATCACGAAAACAAACTTGAGGTCTATGAGGCCACTTAAGCCGTAATCTGTGAAAAAGCTATTGATTAAAGAGACATGATGTTTCGCAGAAATAAGCCGCCCCCTTTTTTTCGAACCCCCGTTTTTTGCATATTTGAATGCTACCATGTTTGATCACACCTGAAGTGAATTATGTAATACGATTATGATTAAGTCCCTGTTTGTTTTTTTTTTTTTTCTGTCTGCATTGCCGACAGAAAGTCAAGCATGGTTTTCTATGGGCACGATTGCAATAATAGGCCGTTCAAAACAAGGTTTGGCGTTTTTTTTTTGTTGTACGGTTTGTTCAGAACCTCGAAACGTTCTCGGTAGTGGGTACGACCGTCCCAGTGAAAATTGAGATGAATTTGTATCTCTAAAAAATCTCCTCCTCACTTTAAATTAGAATTCCGCTCTCCCGTGTTTAGTTGAACAATAGCAAGTGATCTTTGACAAGACCCGTCCTTCGGAGGATACTCTAAGCCGTCCGTCTCAGTACGGAGAGACATACTTGACATCAATTCACAGTCAATTTCTAAAGAAGAGGGGTCTCAATTCCGTCCCCGATTAAAGGACCACAGTAGAATATTGAGTTTCCTGTCGTAAGCTTCTCTGGTAAACTGGACATTTGTCGGAATAATCAACTCAACAAGTGAAGTCATAGGTCACACATTGAGATGTATTTTTCAGCTTCAACACGGTTTATTGACATTTTTTCTATATAGGGATAGGTATCCTAAAAATACCCTACAAGTGTCAAGACTGAAAGCAATCTATAAAGACAAAATCAGTAATTTTAGTCATACTGTCCCATAGGAACACTTTCTGCAACCACGTATTTACTGGGGGATTCATATGTTTGAACATCGCTTGTTTGCTTCTCTTCTTTCAATTTTCAGTTGCAAAAAATAACTTACATAATTCTGACAGACTGATCCGTCACTTTTAAGCTATTCTGCTAATTTTCAAACCTTTTGAATCCTTCGATTAATACTGATAGTGTGGATTGCTGTGATAGACAGTAGTGTCAGATAAGAGGTTTCGTCTTAACCAAAACACCGATGTACGCGATCTGGTCCGTTGGTGCCCTCTTCACGAGTGAATTGTGGATGACATAAAGAAGATTAAGTTCTAATATGAAGTGTCGTCCACAGAACGTTTGGGTAGGGCCTCGATTATGTCACACAGAAGGGCTTTCTGCTCAAGGACTCCAATGCAGTTTAGCTATCGGTGGGAACCGGAAGAATCCATCGTTAGCCAATCAATGTGCTCAGCCTTCCAAATCCTGATACCTCAGGGAGAAAGATTACTTTCGTCTCATTTTACCAACCTATAGTAGCAAGTAGTTTCAAATTATTGTAAAAAGAGGAGGAACCTTAGTACAGAGTCCAAATTTAAATGAAATTACATTGTGTTTAATGTACACTTGCCTCGTTATAGATTAACACAGCTTTTAAGATATGCCCTTGTCGAATATAGTGAGTTTGAAGGTCTTATGCTCAGCATCTTGTTGAAACTACGTCCCGCTTGTTCGTCGTTCCAAAATTGTAAAATTTGTGGCTTTATCAGTATACAAAATGGAAAGAAAGTTGTATACGGAGCTGTCACCAAAATAGTTATATTATATATTGACAGAGTATTATTAGTTGGCAGTGGTATCTTTTTTAAACAATATGTATCTTGCTTACTTTTTCCCCCGCAGTAACCTTTCATGCTCTTCTTCTTTGTTGGTCGCAGGTGATACATCCCGCCAATTTTGGCTCCAAGCGTGCGAGGTTGTGCATTTTATTTGCGTTGCGAGTTTTTTGTTGACCGGTTTGTGACTTCTATCATCGTTGATGCTGTTGTTCTTCTGTTTTTTTCTTGAAGGCTTCAAGAGCCTTTGAGGCTACTGCAGTTTCAGAGAGTTTCATCCATCGCGAATTTTGTGCGGGGGAATATGATAACTTTATGTCTTATTTTTTTCACTGCGAGAACTTGATTTCTTGCTGTGACTGGCGTCTGTATTGTGCTGTGGCGATAGAATGTACGTTCTTTATCTATTCCAACCAGGTCGTTTTGTATTTTCAACATCATCCTAAAGGCTACTGTTTTTCCTTCATCTGGTGTCAAGGTTATCCAATTTGATTCTGTCAACATCTTAGCACACTACTCCTTCTGGCCGTAATCGGTTCATACAGAAGCGGGCGGCCCTTCTCTGTACCATCTCTCAATTTCCTGTATATCTTCTTGTAATAGGTTCCCATAACTAAGGCTGCTTATTCCTATTTGTCGAACCAGTATTCCATATTGCGTTGTCTTGACCTTTCTTGCGCCGAACCAGAGGTTCCTTTTTATTTATGAAACCGAGAGTCTTGTTGGCTTCTTGGTGGGATTTTACCCGTCTTCCAATTCCTGGTCCACAGAATGTTGAATCCACTGATGGAGGATCAGCTTGTTTTAATCCTCATTATAATCCTTTGAAGCATGGAATTGCATCTGCCAGATATCTTGCCAAGTTTGTAGGCTTACAGATTTCTCTGGAGAACGTGGAGGTGGTCGTCGTCACTTGCTTCCATAGGAGGTACAACCAACAAGCAATCAAATAATCTTGACACAGATTTCAGCTGTTGTCCGGCAAATTACATTTAATTAGAATGATTGTACGATTGCCTGATGGCAGCGGTAATAATAAATGCAATCGAGCCTTGAGCACCATGTAGGGTGGATATGTGCGCGTTATAAATCGACATTTCTTCTTATTATTTATATCAAAAGACTAAGAGTCCGAGTACTGCACCTTGAGGTACTCCTGATATGACAGACAAGGTTTCAGATGGGACTCTCCAGTGCAACGACATTGTGGTTTACCGATCAGGAAATGCAAACCACTGAAGAGGTTCCCTCTAATACCATATAGTATTGGAGTTTGAGCAAGAAGCGCTGCGCGGACGGGTCGAAGGCTATTGGAAAAAAGTACACGTATAGCATGGGTAGGTTTCACCAAGGTCGATGAACGTTGCTAGGTCTCTCAATAGTTTGAATTTAATTGGTTCTGTTGATCTTTTGGCACGAACTCCGTGTTGAGTGTCCATAAGATGTGAAACTGTTCGAGATGTTTCATTACATATGAATGAACAATATGTTCCAGCACTTTGCAAGTGATGACACTGGCCGGTTAATTTTCTGGCTTGTATTGCTCACCTTTCTGTTTATATTACCGGTAACATTGCCTTCCTTTCATTGCGACGGAACTTATGGACAAGTGGGAATAAATCTGTTAAGACTGACTGACGCTAGCTCATCTGCTACTCTTTCATGACCCATGGTGGTTTTTAATCAGGTCGCGGTGCTTTGCCAGGTTAGAGATTTTTCAGCGCTTCCGTTCCCATCCTGGTTTATGATTAACCTCGGATATCAGGGGTGTCACTATTGTTCAGGTTTGGGATAGAAAGAGACGTCCCCTGGGTAAAACACTGGAAAACTGGTTGCTGAGAGCTTCCGCTTTATCTTTGTTGTCACTGATAATGCTGTCACCAATCTTGAGATGAGATCTGACAAAGCCACAGAGTCGTCCTTGAGGAAGATTTCTTGATGTGAACCAGGATGACTTGGTGTTGTTTTTCAAGTCCTCGGAGAGTGGTGTATGAGACCTACTGTTGTCTAGCACTATTAAGCTCAGATTTGACCTTTATCTGTATGTCAGTATAGTTCTCCCAATCTTTAGGATTCCCTGTCCTTTTGGCTTTGAGCACGCATTCTGTGGTGATTCCTCTGGAACCATGGCAAGTTGTATCTTGATGTGGTGAGACGACTTGGGATACGCTTTTCCATGGTATCTTTCATTGTTTGCTCAATCCTGTCCCATTTCTGCCGTGGAGTGCGAAGAGATGAGTCTGCATGATACTCCTCGGAGAATTTCTTGATGCCTGCTTTCATTCCTTCGATGTCAGCCTTGGACCAACTTAACCAAAATAGCGGATTTGGTGGTCCAGACAATTCTCAACAAACACAAAGGAACCGAATATATAGGGAACCACCTAAAACTTCAGGAAACCATACAAATTGTTCAATTCTATTTAACACTTAAGTGAACAAGGTCTTCCTTCTTGCGTTGGTGGACCCCCCTCTCCATGGAAACCACTTTTCCAAAGGAATTTTGGCACGAAATTTATACCACATATGCAGGGTTATAAGACAATAACGATTAATTAATGCAATTAGAAAATATATGTGTAAGCTGTTAATATGTGTTCTAAAAGTCCAATTTACCTATACTGAACACAGTTTTGGCGTCCGGGCAATGCTCAACAACCACTGCAATACAAAGGAGTCGAAAACACCGAAAACCGCCAACACAAAGGAGCCGAAAACACCGGGAACCGCCCAAGAACCACCTAGAAACCGCCAAATTTTCAACATTTGTTTATATTATTATTTTGACCATTTTGAACCCAAAGAGCCTATTCGGGATCCATGCAATACTTAACAAACGTTGAATGTCAAAGGAGCCGAAAACACCGAAAACCACCCAATACAACTGGGAACCATAATTTTTGTTTAAAATTGTCAGAATAAACATAATTTTGACCATTTTGAACCAAAATAACAGATTTGATTAAATTTACGTCAGGAGCCGAAAATACCGGGAACCACACAAAATACGTTTGGTAACCATCCAGGAACCGTCCATTTGCTTAAAATTCATTCTTTGGACAATTTTAAACCAAAGTAACCGATTTGGGGTCCAATGAATTCTCAGCAACCATATTCAGTCTATCGTCTGAAGTGTACATAGCGTGCACAAACCCTTAACGAGAGCCGAGACCTTTACTTGTTTTTTTCAGGCCTTTGTGAATTTTTTGATTTTATTGCGTTGTTGAGACATTGTTCATTTTCCTGACCTTTTGATTGTTTTGAGACCAGTGTTTATATATTGAAACCTGTGTTTGGATGTTGAGACCTTTCTGTTTTTGAGACCTTTGCGTGTTTTGAAGATGTTTGTTTGATATTTAGACCTTTGTGTTTTGAGACCTTTGTGTTTTTGAGACCCGTTGGTTTTTGAAATCTTTGTTTGATGTTGAGACCT
>JAMKCH010050372.1:0-10760 GCA_023653785.1 Ophioderma brevispina
GGTTTGAAGGTACGTAGAAGTCCAAGTATAATCAAATTCAAGAGATTTCTCATTAATGTCTTCTGGGTTGTATAGGAAGTTATGAGAATGGTAATGATATAAGGAATGAAATACTTCTGCAAGCCATTAGTAGTTTCCCATTTTAAAAAAACCAATATGACCTTCCTTTGCATAAAGAAAATTCAAGGTTTGAATGTAGGAAAGACTCCTTAATGCAATGATTTGTAACGTTTCCTTTAATGCCTATTTTGAACTTCAAGCTGCAGAACTGTAGAAGCAAATATAAAAGTGATGCTGTTTTAATTCTTTCCAGCTGAAAGGCTTAACCTAGTCTTACCAAGGGGGTTACACCCCTAAGTGAACTTTGCTCCGGTGCGCTAAAAGCCCAAGCTGGTAAAAGCTTCCAGGTAATCAATTTTTCATCATTTCTGGTCATTTTAGCGGAAAAAATATGAAAGTAGCACCTTCACCATGTTGGGTATTGGCCCGTCAAGTCAAAGGGTAAGGGGGTAGTTGCCATTCAACGATATTTTATGGTGCATTTTTTTAAATAGTACGCAGTAGTATGGCTCTAAAACTCTACGTTTATGTCAAACTAGTATTGGCCATCATTAGAGCTAAAAACCGCATGAAATCTGATATTCATACCTTTTTAGCGCAAAATTGAATTTCGCGTATTTCTGGGAAATGTCAATTTTGGAGACAGCAAACTTGATGACGTCATTGTGACGCCTATTCGGTAGTTGGTATATTTTGTACATCCCCGCAGAAAGGAGCCTATCTATCCATTGGTTATCAAATCATAAGCATCGGGTTGCTTTATAACGAATTATTATCGAGGTCTTGGTAATCAGTGTTACAAAAACGGCTTGGTAAGAATAGGGTTAACTGGCTTAGCTTAAAAATCATGGAGTGACCCTTTAAAGAAAAACTGAAGGAGTCCTCCTTATGCTGTTGGGATAAATTGACCACTGTGAGAACTTATAACATTGAAAAAGGAATCAACATCTACTATTCTAGATGAAGCTTTAAAAACACTTCGAAACCATGCACAAAGCAAATTTGAGCTTTTAAAGTAGGGGAATGCCCTTAATGCTAGTTTGAATTTTATTCCACTGTTTGAATTGTACCATCATAGCAATAGATAGGCAATTCAAATTTGACAAATATCACAAATGTATGAATGTTTGACATTGAACTGCAGAGACTCGAATATGTTCTTTCCAAAATCAAGGAGTGCCCCTTTAATGGAAAATTAAGCAACTTTCCCCATTTTTATGAAAGTACACATAAGAGATTTGGAATCAGACACCCCACAATTGACTCAAGAACCGTCCTTAAACAAAGGTGGCTCACTGTTGTAGACCCACTCCAAATGTGCCACCCCTGGCTCTCCAACTAATTTGGAAATTTGAATGTTGCCTTGGCGTCTGCGAATTTTTTCGAAGGGTCGTTTATCCGAAGGATCCCTATTTCGAAGGTTTCATGTTACGAAAATTCGTTATTCCGAAAACGTTACTCAAAGGCTCGTTTCCGAAGGTTTATTAATATTTCGAAGGTGCTTAATCCGAAGGGTCGTTTATCCCGAAAAAGAAATAAGGTTCGTTTATCCGAAAATGAAATAAGATTCGTTAGCCTATTCATTTTCGGATCAACGAACTTTATTCAATTTTGGATCAACGAACTTCAGATAAAGAATTGCGGAATAAACACCTCGGATAAACGAACCAGTCGGATAAACCAACCTTCGGAATAACGCAACTGCGCAATGAAAAGGACGTCACGCCAACGCAGGTAAGAGGGGTCATCTTAGCAGGAAAATGAGTAATGGAGGGTTCAAAAAAATCGAGTTGAAGTCCATTGCGAATGTAGTACGCAAGACATCGTCGTAGAATTAACTGCGTCAAAAACAGCTGTTCGCTTATGATATGCTGACATTCATATGAAGATATAGTGTCATTTACATTTAGCGAATACGTAGAACTTTCCTATACAACGTTCCTATACAATGGCAAAAAATGCATTGTATTCGTCGCCCATCCCAAAACCAACCCCCACGATGTGAATAATTTAAGACCAGTATCACTCTCTGATTGCTTTTCAAAAAAAAATGC
Organism: Ophioderma brevispina; assembly: GCA_023653785.1. NCBI lineage: Eukaryota > Metazoa > Echinodermata > Ophiuroidea > Amphilepidida > Ophiodermatidae > Ophioderma > Ophioderma brevispina. Next base: position 2,115 of record JAMKCH010050372.1, read on the forward strand.
TGAAGCATTTATTACTGATTGGATTTTAGACGATACTCGCTGAAAAAAATAATTTGCAACAATTTGGTAATGTTAAAGGTGGTCGTACTGCACATTACCTGGTTAGTCTCTTCCATTTTAATTGCATAAAGGTTCTGACGGTGGTTCGTACGACGTTCAAAAGTGTTTGATATGGTGGACCATAATCTGTGATTGAGAAATCATCGCATGAGATTCGAAATCCATCGTCCACTAGTTGTGCGACCTTCTCCAACCGCATGCAGTGTGTTCGTTACAATAAACACTTTTGAATGTATAAAACTTTAAGGTGGTGGCCTTCCTCAAGGTACCATGTTAGCTCCTATAATTTTCAGGTTATATCAACATTCTAGCCCTATAATTGTTGGAAATGCTGTGGATGACTTGACACTAGCAGAAAATCGTATTCACCCTCAAACAAACCACTCAAGAGACAGTTGATCAATTCAGCCAATGGACTGAAAGTAAGCCTAAGCTTAAATCCTACAAAGCGTCAGGGCCCTCTAAATGTGATTTCAAAAGGATATCCCGCAAATACAGAGATACAAATCATGGTTGCACTCTTAATTTTGTTGACAAGACTCAAGTATTCATCCGGCATTACCTGCATGTTTTAACACCACCCAAACTGGCCAAAACGCTCTGGCACTATTCTAAAGCAGGTTTGCTTAATTCAAACTGCTCTGCTACTAATCAACTAATTCATTAGTGGTGACATTGAACGAACCCCGGCGCATTGATAATCACACTCTGACATCATTTTTCAATGATGAGTTGAGGATGCATTTCTGTGTCTACCAGAGTCTTCATCTATGTCCAACGATACTTATCTCCGTCAACCAAACTGGCATCACATCTTTATTTTCAACGCACGTAGTATTGTCTCAAGAGTACCTGACTTTCATGCCATGTTAGATCTGGAAACCCCCGATATAGTTGCCATCAATGAAACTAATCTGGCTGACTCAATATTAGACTCTGAGGTCGTCCCTGCGCTATGTTCTATTTCGCGTGACCGGAACCGCCATGGTGGTGGTTATGATCGCTGGCAAAGGTGTCTCAGAACCCTTCGGGTTTCACAATTGAACATGATAATTCTGGAACGTGTTTGGATTCACTTATCCACCGCAAAGGTACATTATTGATATGGGCCCTTATACTGGCAATAAAAAACGCCAATTTGGATTTTTTGAAAAACTTGGGGGAATGCATTGACGCTATTTTTCGGCAAGTAGTTCTTTTACGGCTGTTTGTTCTAGTTGGAGACTTCAACGTCCCGATTCACCACATATGCAACCATCTAAAAATTTAGTGAAGGGGACACAGGCTTTTTAAATTGAACTTTCTGAAACTTTAGATCCTCTTTTTCCACACTCGTTGACTTGTCACAAGAAAATATTCGCAAATGATCTCGATGGACTCTTATTGACGCCAATCTGTACTCGAATAATATTAATACCGTGAACAGAGTGGCCCCACACTCTGGTATTGTGGGTGGGGATCATGCTGGCTGTATTTTTCTATGATGTGTCTCCTCCCAAACCGGCTCTGTTCCTCCGGGTACTTCTTGCAGTATTCCAAGGCTAATTTTGATGGGCTCAGGCGTGATCTTATAAGCATTGATTGGAGAAACTTCTTAGTGGTAAATCCATTAATGCTGCCTGGAGTGTTTTTCGCGATAAGTTTCTCGCCTGCATTCATAGCTGTGCCTCAAGGAGGCTAGAAAAAACCAAAAAACCTTGATCACTGTGATACCATAAATCTTTCCCGGAGGAAGCGCCGTTGTATAGATGCTTCGCGTAAAGCACGATCAAATCACGGTAAATTGGGAGAAGTATAAGAGATGTAGAAATAAACCAATTTAGGATTAAAAGGGATTATCATTCTTCCTAATGACATTTGCTAGGGCTGACAACTCAAACAACGGGCAAAATTCTGGTCCTGTTGAGTGCGTGATCAATGCTAAACATCTGCTACATCATTTATGCATGGCGAGCTGTCAGTTATCAGATCCTTGTGAATGGGGGGGGTGCCACAAATTTTAATCGTTATTTTCACTAATTTTATCAGATTCTAATACATTTTGATGTCATATGTGATGCCACAGTGGTTCGCAACTGTCGTCTGCTGAGTACCAATGCTACAGAGATATTTGAGGTTGATTAACAAGCTTCAGTCTGGCAAGGCCCAGGGCCTGATGGTATAACTTCTTCTATGCTGAAGCTTACTGCGGGTCAGATCGCTTTGCCTCTTACTTGATTGTTCATCTATCTCTTATTGAAGGTAAAATCCCAGATGACTGAAGAAGCCAATGTGGTACCAATTGCACAAATCGGTCGAAATATCAATATTCACTTAATTATGACTCCATTCATTGTGCTCTGTGGTGGGTGCAGCTGCTGGGAGGGTGTTTACAGGTCAAATTGTAAATTTTTCACGTGCTGTAGGCTGAGTTCCAATGCAGGCAACATGGCTTTGTTTCTGGCAGTTCAAGGGGGGGTTACGGCACCCTCCTCATTCAGTTTGCACCACTGGGCCGCAACTTCTTGATGAATAGATCGTCCCCAGATGTCGATGTCGTCTTTTTAGATTGGAGTAAGGCTTTCCACAAGGTTAGTCACTCCATTCTCCTCTCAATTGCAAAATATGGTAGAGTGGTCTAGAGTCTCATATCTTGTCCTCAAAATTCAAAACATACCTTGGAGTTTGTGGCAATCATTCGAAATAGTTGGGTGTTATTATTTCTTCAAATTTGAATGGGGGGATCATGTTAAATACATTACATCTAGAACCTCGAGAACTCTTGGATTTATTAGGCGTCGGTTGTTGTAATAACGCCGATGTCTTAGTTAAATTATATACATCTCTTGTGTCGTCCTATTTTAGAATATGGCTATCCCGCATGGATGCCATATCAAGCAGGCCATATCAGGGATTTGAAAAATTCAAAAGAGACTTGCCCGTTCTTGGCATTCCTGGCACCAGAGTGAACTACATTATGAAACTCGTCTTGAAAAGCTGGGTCTCAGTTCTCTTGCAAATAGATAATTTTTTATTTTGTTAATATTCCTTTGGCTAAAATTGCTTACCTATACTAATCGATTGGAATGATCTTCAGCAAATTAAAGATATGAAATAAGCTGTACGCAGATACTACATATGTAGATATATATCAGTAAAAATTCAAAATGGCGTACACAATGAGGGTCAAGTTTCTTTTTACTCACCTGTATTGCGTGGTGTGTGTGTAAGTTTTGTGTGAAGCACATCATGAGTGTGTGTGATGTTTTAAAGTAACTCAATATGAATTAAGTGTACTCTTAATTATGTTGCTAGTTTAAAATGTATTTGCATATTTTAAAATAAGATTTTTATTTCAATGGTTTAATTGTATAAAATGCTGGAATTTAGTCTTTGACCACTCAATGCTTTCGTAATAAAAAACTGATACTAGACTATTATTTTAAACTATAACTTTGGCTGGATAATTACGATGGATTGAAAACTCAACGCCTTTCGTTGAACCGTTTTTCATTGCTTATAATAATACAACAATCGTATATAGGCGCATTACACAATTCCCAATGCGCTGATTGCGTCTAATTTATTTTAGCTGCCGTCATGAAGATCGTCACATATTTCGCTTCATCTATGGGGTGGCAGCGGCTAAGCGCACAACCATATCAGCACTGTAGATTGTAATTAACCCATAACAGCCTACCCAATTGTCGCTTGGGTGACGAGGCCCCCGCAATGGAGACTAAGTATCTGGCCCAGGGACACAAACAACTTGGCCACGCCAGGGCTCGAAATCACGCTTTGATAATCACGAGTTCTGCGCTTTTCACTGGACTTCACGTGCTCTCGAGGTGAAAACTATAACAAAAGAGCTGTGTCCAACGTTTCATCCACCGTGTCGCAAGCAACTAGCGGTTGAATTTTAAACTCTCCCCTAAACAAATTATCAACTAAAGATGTTGTTACTTTTTGTTTCAATAGACAAAAATACCAAGCTTATACGATAATTGATGTCAGCGTTGCTAACATTAGACATTACATATCATACTGCTATTTGTGAGGTTGCCACACTTCCTTGGTGATTTAATTTATATAGTATAGTTATATATAAATAAGGTTAATAACTTTATCCGACAAAACGTTGACCGCCCGTTCAAAATAAACTTTGGTGAAGCATCTAAACAGCGAACTCCTTTTTTTTTTTATATTGCTAACAGAAAAGAACTAAGACCTTGATGCTCTTGCAACGAATTCATGTAAAGCTATTTCATTTTGTAATTTTACAAGGCTGTTTTAGTTCGAATCTGACAGGACTTTCCTTTATGCTGACAAGTAATATAAAAAAAATAACGCTGCTTGGTTTGTAATTCTTATTAACCGTTCTCAATGTCCCCCTGCAACTACATCGTCTGGAACTATTGCCTCATGTTAAAAGACTATTCTGTTTGTTGTATACAAGGAACATAATTCTTCTATTTAAATATAGTTGCTTGAACGGCACCTGCAGAGTCCTGATATAAAAATCATACACCTATCTATTGTGCGGAACTAATAAATACATTTGGGATTATAACACTCAGTGACTGATCAAAAGGACATCACAAAGAAAATAAATGGAAACGGAGGACGAACATAGAGGAAAAAAAAGAAAGACCGAAGAAAGAAAAAAAAATCTGAAAAAGAAGGCATCAACCTTCGCTTCCGTCTACATCTGTGACACACTTCTAGTCAATTGTGTAATGGGTTCGACCGTCAACCACATTCTACAACAGGCAGGGATAAAGGTCATGTACTAATAGCCCTGGAGCTAGCAACACAATTTGTAACACATCTCACATAAAAAGGTTTGATGATTAATTGTTGACAGACTGACCGGAACCCCCTGAAACGTGATTCTTAAGTTGCCGCAAGGGTGCCTTAAGGAAGGGGGCCAAAACAAAGTTTGTAGCAGGGGTCAAATTTGAAATTGATCCAATCATGTTGAAAAGCATAACAGTTATGTGTTTAACCATGCGGATTCAGAAAAGGTCTAGTTTGTAATGTGTACAGCCTAAATTTCAGGGTTATAGGCTAAAAACAGCAAAATTCCATAATAGGGGCAATTTCAGTTCGCAAGGCTAAGGGGAGGGGAAATTTTTTAAATTGCTCCGATTTGGATAAAAAATGGTGCAACTTATGGGTGGAGTTCAAGGATTAAAATAAGGAATAAATAGTTTTGACTGTCTTAAATGCTAGTTTCCGAGGTAGGCGGGCACAGAAGGTCAACGTCATTGCATAAATGGGGTTGTCTGTTACCCCCTCTTCGTAAGCAGCATTTGGGACACTCAAAACTAGTCTTAATTTTATCTATGAGCTCCACCAATAATTTGCCACCATTTTTAATTTTTTTTTTTCCAAATCGGAGCAGCAATTTTAAAATTTGACCCCCTGTTACAACTGAAATTGACCCTTGTATTGATGTTTGGATGTTTTGAGCCTATAACTCTGAAACTTTAGGCCTGTACATATTACAAAATATACCTGTTTCTTGAATCCTTATGGTTAGACACATAACATGGTGTGCTTGTCAAATGATTGGATCAATTTACAAATTTGAACCCTGACAAACTTTGTTTTGCCCCTCTCCTTAGGAACCACTTGCGGCACTTAAGAATCAAGTTCCAGGGGCTTCCTTAAAGGGGGGGGGGGGGGGTTTTTTCTTGTCAACATATTGAATTACTCCAAACCTTTTGTACTTGAGATGTGTTACAAATCTCTGCTAGCTCCCGGGTTAAAGCTTGTAGCCTTTGCGAACCACCTGTTGGTTCTAGGGTTTGGAAAGGACCGTTATTTTATGCATTGATTTATACACAGTTACATGCAACATCAAACAATTAGAATCCATTTGACAACTGCAATATTCATTTTACTGCACCGCACCTCTTCCAGCTTGACTGGCATTTTTGCATCCATACAAACGAAAGATGTTGGTACTTTTGTTTTCAATAGAACAAGAAATACCCAAAGCTATTACGATAAATGATGTCAGCGTTGGCTAACCATTAGAAATTCATATCAAACATGCTATTTGGGATGGTTGCCACACGTCCTTTGGTGATTTAATTTATATAGTATAGTTATATATTAAAAGAAGGTTAAAATACTTATCCGACCCAAAACGTTGACCGCCCGTTCAAAAAATTCATACTTGGTGACAGCTAAAACAGCGCAACTCTTTTTTTTTATATTGCTAACATAAAAGACTACAACTCTTGGAGGCCTTGAAACTAAAATTTAAAACTATTTAATTTTGTAATTGTTACAAGGCTGTTTCTTTCGAATATGACAGAAATTTCCTTTATGATGACAAGTAATATAAAAAAATAAAGCTGCGTGGTTTAATTCTTATTAACGTTCTCAATGTTTCCCTGCAAACTACACGTCTGGAACTATTGCCTATTTTAAAAGACTATTCTTGTTTGTTTTATATAAGGAACATGATTCTTCTATTTAAATTTAGTTGCTGAGAACTGCACCTGCATGTCGCTGATCATAAAAATCATACACCGATATATTTGGGCGGGGAACTACATAAATGACATTTGGGGATTATAACACTCAGTGACTGATCAAAAGGACATCCAAAAGAAAATAGAAATGGAAACGGAGGACGAACATGAAGGGAAAAAAGAAAGACAGAAGAAAGAAAAAAAAATCTGAAAAAGAGGCATCAACCTTCGGCTTCCGTCTACATCTGTGACACACTTCTATGTCAAATTGTGTAATGGGTCGACCGTCTAACCACAGCTACAACAGGCAGGGATAAAGGTTCATAGTACTAAGCCTTGTTAGCCTTGCGAACACCTGCTTGGTTCTCGGGTTTGGAAAGGACCGTATTTTATGCATTATTTATTACACAGTTACATGCAACATCAAACAATAGAATCCATTGACAACTAGCACTATTCATTTTACTGACACGCACCTCTTCCAGCTGACTGGCATTTGTGCGCGCTATTGAAACCCATCTACGCGTGGTTCACTGCTACTGTCAAGAGTATACATCAAATAGCACTTTACGGTGTGTTATTGGAGACTTCAAATTAAGTGAGACTTCTTGCATATTTCCATAGGGTGTTTTTTCGGTGAGGGTTCAATCCTAGGCCATGTGGAGACGGCCTTTGTTGCCATTACAAAACATATTGTACACAGAATCGGCTTACTGGAATGATTTCAGTTTTACATGGTCTGATAACTCTTAGCTTGCGGATGTCGAGTGCACTCGACGTGACACACGCATTATCTTTGTCATTTTTTTTTTGGTTTAAAACATTTCAATTTTTTTTCATGGGCATATTCAAAATCAGCCTAAAATGCATTGAAATGAGTCCAAACAAGACCAAGCCTTTGTTTTGGGTTTCTTTTCTAGATGGTTCCCCAAATGACCTGCAAATATTTGGGAAACCGTCTCAAATATCACTGACTAATACATGTGTTATAACTTATACACAATTGCCCAGCACGGAGAGAGTTAATGATGAAAGATTAATATAATGCCGTGGTCGTCCGGGAAGTCAAGGAACTCGGACCGAACTCCTATAGTCTGATTTTGTATTCCTGTCAGTAAACGCATACTGTCAATGGTACGAGTTTATTCGGAGGAGATGTGTTGCGATCAAAACTAAATAGACGTATTAACAGTTGAAATACTTAACTTTGTTCGACAGATTAAGATGCTTTAACCCATTTTACATGAACCTTTTTGTATCGGATATGTTAGTGCTCCATACCAGTAACCAGATTCAATTGAATCAAATTTTCGTACAATCTAAGACACGCTATCGATTCCTTTGTTTGCAGTCAACCAAAAACGGATAAAGTGTCATGAATATCGTGGCAGGGTGAACTCTTAAATATTGAGTAGGATTACGACCGGTGTGAAAGCAGATATAGTCCGGTAGGAGCCATAGTCCGGGGCTCCATAGACTATAACGGAATAAAGCGTGAAACTAATGTTGCGTAAAGAGTCAACTGTATCGATTGCCCTATTGTTCACCATTGTTCCCGGACTATGAGTACGCCGGACAATGGTTACTTCTACACCGGTGTAGAAGTAATTATTGTCCGCAGTAATCATAGTCCGGCTACAACGGTAAAGAATAGGGACTCGATTCAGTTGACTCTTTACGCAACATTAGTTTCACGCTTTACTCCGTTATCGTCTATGGAGCCCTGACTATGGCTCCCGTCGGACTATAGTTGTTTTCACACCTGTTATAAACAACCTGAAACAAACAAAAAAGTGGTCTAGTAGAGTTTATTTCCAAAAGGTACCAACTGCAATAGCTGCGCTGTGTAAAAATCATTAACATACATTTACGAGTTTCAATGATATACGGTATGGTAATACGAATCCCTTGAATAGTATTGACAACGATTTGGCTACCTATTTGGATAGAATAGTAACGTGCTTTAGCCACATGACCTTAAAACATAATTATTAATAGCACGGTAAGAATATGGTAAAATGATTTTTCTAAAAGGAGCTAAATCCAAAGTTTGCCATTTTGAACTTTGCATACAATAACTTTATGGGGCAAAAATATATTTAAATTATTAAAAAGATATATT
>JAMKCH010050373.1:0-11074 GCA_023653785.1 Ophioderma brevispina
ACTGTCAGGCAATGTTCACCTTTGAAAAAGGCCAAATTTTTCACTTTTTTCAGCTCCAAAATAGTCAAAATGCACCACCAAACACAAAAAATGGGCCGGTGCTATGGCAACAAACCTCATTGAATTAAACAAAGTGCATTTCGGCACATTCCACCCAAAGCCCTTCCACCTCACCAAGTTATAAGCAAAATCTATTTTTTGACCTTGGCAAGCTAATACTACATATTTACGTGGTGGTTGACTAAAATGGGTGAAACATTACTGTTGCATTATCGTTCGTTGTAAAAATAGCGCAGACTGACCACGATGCCCAACGACCATTCAGAAAAATTACAATCTCTTAACCACACACTGGGCTCCTTAAAAGAATATCTTTAATTAGTCGCAATATGTTTTAACTCATTTTGGCAGAAAAAAAAAAAAAACATACATTTCAGTTGTAAATACGTTAGAAGGAATTACACACATTGTTGTGCATGTTATATACAAATAATTAAATAGTATGAATGTTGCAACACACAATTAATAGTGTAGAACTGTTCAAAAATTGAGCTCAGAAAATATTTAAAAGGTAACTTGGAATGTTTCATAACTCAAAAGGTTTTGGAGGATAAAGTGGTCTATACAACTTTAAAAAAACCATTACTTTTCTCGGTTTCTTAAAATTTCAAATTACCATATATAGTTCCCATCTTTTAAAGTAATGTACACGCTTAAAAAAAGATACCAAACTTGAAACGAACATACAGTAAAGGGTAGGTAATTGAATATACGCAATAGTAAAATGTAACTATAATTAAAACAATTGAGAGGGCACAACGCGTGTACAAACAACTTCCCAAAGACAATATCCATTTGTTCCTGCGAGGCATTTTTTTAAATGACGTATAGTAATTATTTAGTTTGCAGAATATCAAGTAACATCAAAGAAAATCCAAACTTTTTACAGATGTCTACCAATTATTTTTGCAACACGGTTTACTAAGGGGTGGGGTGGTAAACAATAGATGATTTCGATGTTCTACCAATTGATAGCTTTGGTCCTCCGTTTTCTATTGATTCCACATAACTTAGTATGGCGTCACAATGACGTCAAAGTCAGCAAGTTGGCAAAAATTGGTCATTTCCAGAGCCACACATCAGAGTATAAAATGAAAAAAATGACTTTTGCATCAAAAGGTAGGAATTATTGGATTTTCATGCGGGATTTTGCCCCAAATGACTAGATTCAACATATAAGTTAGAGCCATACGTGCACAATTTTAAAAAAATGAACTAATAACTAAAGGGAAATACAGTATCATTTATAGGGCGACTATGTGCCGAAGTTCGGCAAAAATTCAATAATGGCGCCCATTATTATTTTGTCTGCCCGAGGATACATTATGTAACCCATAGATGATAACAAAACCTTTATTTCTATTCATTATTAACTAAACAATTGATTTTTATTTTGTTTGTGTGTATAGGTTTTACGGTAATACGCCTAATGTCTGTGTATTTTGTTTATGCTGATGACTGAAAATTAAATGTAAGAGACATGCATTAGCGGCCCTCATTATGCAGCATACTGGCCAATCAGAATGCGGCATTTTCCATCATGGGTAGTAGGGGTAATTAGAACCACTTCCCACCAATCGACTTCGGCGCTAAACCCGGTGACGGTGCTACCTTAACATTTGGTTCGCCAAAATGAGTCAGAAGGATGTCAAATAATTAATATGGAAGTCTAACGAAAGTTTTTTAACGTTTTGGGCACGGGAGGATCGTAGGTTTCAATTAGTACAAGCTAACATAATAAAACCACAAAAAATGTGAAATACTGATAATCCCTCATGAAGAAAGGACAATTTCACCGATTGCCTAAATAGTGACAGACCTATTATCGATTTTGATACTGAAGTAGCAATTTTTGTCACGCGAATACGGATTCGTTCGCAAATTATCTGTGTGCTTTGATATTTGGACACGCAAAGCTATCGAATACGGATTCGATTGTTTGTTGGAAACCTGTTTTATACAATGGGTGTTATTCGACTCCGGCATTATTTTGGTTAGGCGATGTAATTTCACTCTATTTTTGGGTACATTAAAGAGTACATAAATGCAACCAGAATCAACGATTAACTCAATTTGACCAAAAAAAATTCAGATGCGACACTATGTCGGGACCACGACGATAGTAGAATGTGATTTATTGGCATTAAAATGCTAAATCACATTGGACACTATTTCAGAATCGCAAGCTGTCAGCACTGATGCGTCAGGTTGAAATTCCTGACTTGCGCTCGACTTTTGATGTGCCACAGTGTGTGTTAATAATAAAACAAATCACCAGGGGTCCGTTCCGAAACTATGATCGTAAATTTTCTTTACGCCACGGCCTAAAGATTTTGATTGCGACCATGTAGTACGTTCACGAAACAGGTACTAGATGGGGGCGTAAGGGCATTTCTACCAGTAACCTACGAAATCTCTACGTAACATAAACTAAGCCGATTTAGAGGTCATTCCATTCATTGATGGGGATTAAAATTGGGCTCTCGCCTGGGTGCAAAAGTCTGAGACACGTTTGCGAATGAACATGTGGCTATTACATCAGGTATGAATGATTTTTATTGTGTGGTATCTATAGAACTTAACAAGTATTAAAACACTCGGACAGGGTTCGCTTGTTGTCGGTCAACTTGGTATGATTCGTTGATTTATTTTTTTTTTGGTTCGTGTGTTGTGTGGTGTGTGTGAAAACTCTTCAATATTTTTTATTGCTTCATGTATCTACGTGCCTTTCACTTCTTTTTCATTCACGGTTATTAATTACTTTGTTCGTATAGCAATGTTTATTTAGTGACTCTATTCAGATAGTTATAGCTCTGCGAGTGAGAGCTGTTTATTTCATTTATGTGACCAGTTTAGATGTAATTTCATACTAATTTTGTTGGTTTTTTTTTAAATCGAAATTCGGGAGGGTGCTTTTATTATAAAGAAATATAATTTAAAAAACTTAATATCGTGTTAACATGTCATGCAGCTCTATTTTTTTAACCATAACGACAGATCTGTTTGTATCTAAAATTTGCACATTTAAGATTTGTTTTGAGCAATGGAAAATTTACTTGTTAGAGGGTCAAGTTGGTCATGTAAGCCTACATAAAAGTTTAGTGTTACTTTGAGCAAAATGGTTTTTTTTTTTATAGGGTATAATTTGTCTGCTTAAACCTGCTAGCTAAACAAACCATTACTCTAATCATGGAAGAAAGAGATAAGAAGGACAAGACACACGACCCACTTGACGTTTGAACACTCTATTCTGCCGCCCTATAATTGCCAATTGGTACATATTCTCTCAAGTGGCCTTCCGAGGATACTCTATTCAGAATTTCTCGCTCGAGAAAAATTCTCAGTTCGTGGTTGTTTCTTCATTTCGAAAAGATTCCGGGTCATCGGGAAATAGTAAGAGCAATACTCAAACATAAGCCCATCCATGGAACCGATAAAACACGCCCGGGAGGGGGGGGGGGTTTGATTTTGATCGGGAAACCCATGCTCGTTAGTTCAAATTCAAATTACAGGTTCTAGGTCCCGCTAGGGGTACAAAATTCAGTTGTGATTGGGACTGGTTCCAATGATACAACTAGGAAAAATAAATCTAAACATCTCAGCAAATAAACCCTAAGTGGGTATTTTTCTTGCAGTAGTTCAAGTGTTAATGTTTCGTGTATTTTGGCTATTTTAAAGGTGTATCTTTTTTCATGTATTGAGAACAGTCCCCGCAAGGGGTATGATCTCGCTGCAAATTACTTTCAATCTTCAATACAATTTTTATTGTTCATCATTAGAATAGGGCCTACAGCAAAAACAATATGATAAATAATTTTGTAAATAATGCATTACAGTGAAAAATAATTGATACAATATTAATCAAAAATATTTTGCATACAAGTAAAGATGTCTTATATACAGTATAAGTGTAATTTCAAAAGAGAGTTATATTCTGGGATAATACTAGTGGGAAAATATATTTAAAAGCGCAGGTAAGGATGTCATATTACTGCTGTACCGTTAGGTGTATTTTTCACTGAAAACTAGTGTAATTTCACAAAGCGGGACCAATTAGGGGCCGGTATATTTTAACTGAAAAGTAAGTCCTGTAGAGGTCACTTTCAGAACCCCTGGAACGAGCAGGGGCCAACGAAATCCAAGATGCCCCCCCCCCACGTTCCAACTTTCAATTTAGTCAAACTATCAATCCTGATTTTTACACTGGGCAGGCTTGGGCAGGAAAACTGAACGCATAACGATGTACATTAAATGCTTTATAACGAAAACAACAAACAAAACACACGCGACCCGCCGGAAAACATGTGTAATATGCAACTCTACTTTTACACTTTTACGTGGTCGGACATAGGTTTTCAAAATATTCTCTCTAATGATTGCTCGCCTATCATTGATTGCGGCAGAGGGAATATGATCAAAGGGTGGTTTTTGATCCCTTCCTTTTGTGCGGGTGAATGGATAAAACAGATTAAAATCGGATGGTGACCGTTGCGTGCCTTGGGGACCCTCTGCAAGACCGAATGTAAGAAGACTGAAGTATAATCCCCAGGGATTATCCTTTTAAGTAGATTAAGGAGACGTGCTAATTGTCTATTGAATTCGGCGGGTGTAATACATCTGACGGTGGCCGCTAAGCAACTGAACGTTACCGCCGTGCAGTGTTACGGTCCATAGGTGCTTAATTGTGATTGGTTAATGTTCGTATTTTGTTCATGTAAAGACGATGCGCTGATTGGCTTCGGTTCATGTTTTCGACGGGCATGTTGTACATAGTTCATAAGTTCAATTTATTCAGCAATATACAAAAAATACAGATGAAACATATATAATATAAAATAGCTAGGAGGACTAAAATACCGATATAACCCGGAAAGGGTTATTTACGTCGGTAAGCCCTTGTTAACTAAGTTATAATAGGACAAGTTGATCAATCATATAAAAATACTGTTATGATCAATAGGCAAGATATTGCACAACATCCCCCGCACCCGCCACACATCACGACTATAATTTTAATCCATAGAAAAGTGCACGTCATATGGGGCGGGACGAGGGTATTAATTTGCCAACCATTCCGCTAACAAGAAAATTCGCGACGTGATTAGAGAACTTTAAATTTGAAGCGATGCCATAATATAAAATAGCAGATTATAATATGATATGTAATAGTTTTGATAATCCAAAACATAAAAGACAACGCCAAAAAGTTGGAAGAAACGAAAAGATGATACACAAAAGATTTTTGCTCAACAATGGACCTACAGTACTAGGTTATAAGAGAAAGAAAAAGAAAAGGATTAGAGTGTAAATAGAGAAAGAGGAGATGAAGTTGAGGGGGTTGAGCGGTGAGATATGGCAATCAGGAATGAAGAAGTTATTTCTTATAAAGATATGAGGTATTGTTTTGAGATGTGATTTAAAAGATTTTTGTTATTAATTGAAATGATGGAATTTGGAAGTTTAACATTCCAAGTTTTGGGGGGTTCAAGTGTACAGTGACGTGTATTCGGCAGTTCAAGAAAGAGTTAAAGGAGGGGTCTAAACGGCAGGAAAAGCACCGGCTTTCTGTCCTGAGAGTGTATGAAAATGTGCGGTCTAAATAGGCATACGTAGAAGCGCTGCTGCGAGAAGTGAACGATTGGAAATGATGTCCGACTACCGAAACCCCTCCCTCTTTCACAAAAACAAAAGAAAAAACAATCCTTCCCCCCCAAAAAAGAAATAAACCCCCTACCAACCCCCAAAGAAGAAATACTTCCCATTTCCGACAAAGAAAAAATACCCTCCCCCTCCTAAAAAGAAAAAAAAAACCCTCCCCCAAAAAAAACTCCTATCCTCCCAAAAAAGATAACACCCCTCCCTACCCACTCCAAAAAAGAAAGAAACATTTCCCATTTCGAAAAATGACAAAAAATATTGGTGAGAAACATTGAACTCTCAACAACTTCTCAAAACAATAAAAGGCTGTAAATCATGAATGAAAACTGACACCATGTTGAGTGACCAAACCACGTGATGAGATGCGTCCATCGGATGAGATGCGGTCTCCTACTATCTGACTATCAATAGGTAATTGCGACTTAATCTAAACCTTATAATGGACCTGATCGATGAGTATTAGTTCGGTCTTCAACAGTTCGGTCGGGCAAGGGAATGCCGGTTCCTTCTTATCTCTTTCGTCCATGCTCTAATAGCAAATGTCAATGTATCCCACTCTTCATAAGACGTTATGACATCTCGCGTATATTGTATAAAATATTTAAAAAGCAAGGACACAATAGGGATAGGCATATTAGTTTTCGTCTTCATTTAGATAACATGAATAATATAGTGTGTGCAATATAACTCATGACAAGAACAGTATTTCATGTAGACAGTAATTTAGGCATTTTAACCCTTTTTTAGCAAATTAACACATCACAATAACTGTTACTTTTCAGGCTTTACAATGCCAATGTAGGTCGATACGTTAGGTGTAATAAGTATACAGAATAAACTTAATCATACCCTTAAATCTGGCCAGTGCTTGAAGCTACATAATAACGAGTCGTGTGACGTGTTCACCCTACTAGCTAGGCTACGGTACAGTGACAACAGTACTATCCTCACACTAAGTAAAGGAAAATAACCCGGCATTTTTATATAAATTTTAAAATGTAGGACTGCTTGTAATCATTAATCCACTTATACTCTGACATATTCAAACTGGGGAAGGGGATCACTCAACTTTGGAGGTAACGGTTGATGTACTGCAAACTCGGAGGTGTCTGGACACTCCCCTAAAAATGTAAGGTTGAAATACACCAAAAGAGGTATATATATCATTTTATTTAAAAAAAAAAGAATCAATGTTCTAAATTTGAGAAATCCGACAAGAGGCCTACATAAGTCATTCAAATAGTTTTGAAAATCGGTCATGGTGACACTGAGCAAAACAACAAACTAAAACACATCACAAAAAACCATACACACATACACCCCACTACATACACCCATGCACACACCCAAACCAAAACAGGGTGACCCCCCCCCCCTCCCCCGGGTCTCCTTCTCGAGCATGTTCACAATTGGCTTGGAATGTCTCCTACCATCATCTCCCAGGCTCACATCCCCTTTCCAAATAAAATAACGATACGAGCTTTCCATAACATTGCATAATCCATCATATCAAACTTATATCGTTACAAGTCAAGTATACGTCTACTTCTGAGTAGACGTAGAAATTCGCGTAACTTTACGATATCCTGCTACTAAGTTAAGTTTCAGGAAGAATTAGGAACGCGTGAACAGTCGTGGAAATAGCGTAAGTATAGTTACGACGGACGTAGATTTTTCGTAAGTTTTAAGAAACTCTTAAGGATACTAAGTTTCGGGAACGCAGTGAATCGTAGTGGAACTTTATGCAAAAGTTGCGATAGAAAGAGGGACGCTGTCGTACGACCACTTTCAGGGAACGGGACCCCAGGAAACGAGAATACAGTAATATTCCTGTCGAATGTCAAACATAAAATAAGGATCAAAATATTCGGAATGTACGTGGTATGTTCATTACTACTTGATAGTTCAGTGGCCGTATGTAAGGAAGCTGGTTCCAGTGGGGCTTTCGTGTTTCATTTCCTGATTTTTGCTCTAACTTAGAATGTTTTACTAGAGTTTTTTTCTCACAATTTCTAAACTGCTTAGACCATCTAGTTGAAGAATCAAACTGCTGACATCTATCAGGATTGACGTTTTGAATATTAAGCGGAAAACGAAATTGGCCCGCCAAAGTACCTGTTTTTTAATGAAAATTTTTCAACTTTTTAAAATGATCTATTGGGCCTCAATTGTTTGTTATTCCAAGATCTATACAAAAGTAGTTTCTAGTAGACCTTAAGGTCTCAATTTAATAATTTTTTCTTGTTTATTTTACATTCCAGTTGTTTATTAAAGATGGCATCTTAATCATAAATGTAACAACACAGGGGACATATTAAAGGCTGACCCGAAATTTTAAAATATATTTTGTGTATTTATTAAAAATAGTCCAACTAGAACTAAAAATTGTCACCTAAAATGCGCAATCCAAATTTTGAGATAATCAGATTTTTTTTTCATGCATAACATTTATGTGGATATATACATGCCATAGGATACTGCTATAAACAAAAATTCTGGATCCGGAATTTATAACAACGTTTATGATTTTCTATAGGAAAGGAACTTCAATTGAGTTTAGCTATTTCTCACCGTGATTATATCTGGACAAGCAATTAATGTATATCAAAAAACACATTTTTTGTGAAAATGGAGGGTGTCCTCCTCGGAAATCTCTGGGTCAGCCTTTAACCATTTTTAACAAGGGGACCATTTTAACATGCTCAAAACGGTAGGGAGACCTGCCATTAGATTTGGCAGGCGGATTGGCAGGATAATAATATAATAATAACAATCTTGATACAGCGCCTAATGCAGAGCTCTAGGCGTTTCATCCAAAGGCAAATAACAATTATACCATTATTAAAACGACAGGTACAAAAGCAATCGTTAAAATCTAATTACAAACAACCATGATAATGTTATCCAGAATTTCAGAATAGCTAAATTTCTATTGAAAACAACTATGATAATTATCACAATTTCAATACCTTAAGAGAATAAGTTAAGTAGAAATTCAAACTTGTATATATTTGTGACCAGAGATAGAAGAGACGCCAACCCTTGGCCTCCCATACTACGATATATGGGGATACACCTGAATTGCCAGGCTGCGAGGATCCGTATGTATTACCCCCACAGCGACATACCAGTAAAGTATTGATCTAAATGCGAAAGGCACCGTCAGTATTCACAGCCATGTGTTATGGACAACAAAGGCAACCGCACTGCCAGGCTCGAATAAATGTATGGACAACTAGAACTTGAAGGCCAGGTGCAACTAGTACCTGATTATCAAGACTAGATAGCCCTAACTTTTGCATAGTGTCCATTATCGGTGACTTTCTAGTAATGCGAGTTGGTGTGACGGAAAAAAAAGCTCTTTTAAGGAACAATTCAGGTGACATGGTACAAATATAACACAACACTAGATATACCCAAGACGTTTTCTAAGTCGTCACCAAGTAAGCATCTCACAGCCCTTGACTACGCCAGATAATCCTGGCTCTACACCTATCGGATATGTGGTGCACAGATCTACTAACATCACTTGAGAATGTTGCGGACAAAGTCGGCATACATCTAAATGCAAAGAAGTCGGAATATGGCCGTCATGAGGAAGATAATTCATCACCTGCAACTCCAGAAAGTACACAACTCCAATAGATCGGACTTCAAAGTCCTGGGGGACTATGTGCCGACAGCAAGAAAATCTTCCTGTCACACAAAGGCACAAGGCTTGGAATGCCCTGGCATAACTACATCACTAGGGTAATCTGCGTATCTCCCTTCACCACCTGAAATTCTGTAGAGCCTGTGTAGAGAGATCCTGTTATATGGATCTAAAACCTGGACCATGACTTAGAGCTACGATAAACTGGTGGCAACCTACACCGCTTCTTATTCGGTACAAACATATCAATGGCGGATCACATGACCAAGCATGGAGTTTCCTTCCAATTTCATCTTCTGTTGCCATGCTGAAGCACATTTGCCGGCACTGTCACGTGCGTTGATTACTTAGTCGCATGCTGGAGGTTACCATGCCCAAACAGGGGTCGCCGCCCTTTAACTACATTGATTTGATTGCTTGAGAAATCCCGGCAGTAAGCCATTCTAACATTCCCACTTAGGACGGACTGGGAACTTTGGCGCTAAATGGTGAACAACATCTTGGTTGCGGTCGCTAGATAGATAGATCAATACACCCCCACCTATCTTATTTAATATCTTAGCATCAGCTTGTGTTACACACTGTGTTAATTCCACCACCTGAAATTTTAGGAAAATTACTAAGCCCAAATGCCATTAACTACATCCAATCTTCGATGTTTTCAACAATATCAAAGATATCCAGAATAGAGCTAGGCATATAAATGGGATTTGCCAGAGGAGGAGTAGCAAGCTCATGTATTTACCCACTGAACACCAAAGAGCCGTTTTTTGAGCAACTACTCTCTTCCACCATCTCCTATCAGGGGCCTCCTGAACTACATTACCAACTGATCAATAAAACCTCTGAGTATATAGACCTTATCTCTGGTGGTTCTACCATTCTTACTGACGGAGCAGTTGCGACCCAAGATCTAACATTTGCAGCCTCAGGGATCAGTTATTCCTTCAACTGTTCCGAAATCTCATCTGGAATGTCCTCCCTGGGCACATTCCTGCTACTATCAAAATAGGGGTCTTTCCGTGAGTGTGTACAATTTGCAAAAAAACAAAGTGGGTCTCTAAGGAACAAGTTTTTTAAAAAATTGAGGTCTGTGTGGGACAAACAAGCTTAAAAAAAAATATGGTCTAAAAGCCTTGTTAGTCCGCGTCAGCTCCAAAGTGGAGTGACCCCCGGGTGCTATTCTCACTTATATTATCCCCAGACATGCATATTCCTTCAAATTACATGAAACGAATGCATGGGAATGTACTTCTTGTTTCTATATCCCTAAGTCCCTAGAGTAAAATAACTAGCAACCTGCATGCGAATCACCACAAAAAGGCTAAAAAGGGAGGTAGCGTAATTTGTGTTGTTAGATCGGAGCACATTTCCCTGTAAACACAGACAGGGGTCAATTCCTGTGATTTTTGAAAAGGGGCCAAAAAATTACATTAGGGATTATAGATATAGCCCAAACATATCATTCTTAAATCAATGACCAGGTTAATGCTAATTGACCCGTAAATGAGAAATTATCATTTTTTATGGATACCTGGCAAACTTTACGGGCATTAAATGGGCTTTGTTTTGATATGGCTCAACAAAGGTCAAAATACATTACTATAAATATGAGACGAAAGTTATGAGTATCTAGAAATCCACTAGCATTGCTTGGCAAAGTTTACTTGTCTGACAATTTGTTAAAAAATGGTACACTGATGG
>JAMKCH010050374.1:0-83243 GCA_023653785.1 Ophioderma brevispina
AATGGCGGACACAATTCAAATTCATTAGTTTTATTAGTATTATCATTCAGCCAATACATTACATAATGATACAGTTTTCTACAGATATTATAGGAATAAAATTATATTGACATATTTTAAAGGAAAAAGAACAAAAATATACATAATGTCGAAATGACATAATATCAAATGCAGGAGAGGCCATAATAAGTCTGATGGACTTTGAGCATGACCCCACCTAAAATATACAATGCTTAAGATTAATATTTAAACTACTGGACAGGTCAGGACACGACAGGACAGGACAGAACAGGACGGTACAGGACAAGGACACTGACAATTATTGTTTTAACAAGATCAGGGGCAAAAGAACGCGATGAACATGACGAACCAGTCAAGAAATGATGAGAGAGAAGGATAAAACGTTATTGCAATCATTGAGTGGTCAGCTATAGAAATTGAAGGAAAAAAATACTAATGAGAGTTTTATGACTGATGGTTAATAAGTTCAAATCCGTTTATCAAAAAATTTAAATTTTTGATCTAATTTAAATATTTATTAATTAGTTCTTGCATTAGATTAAATTTAAAAGCATTAATGATTTTAGAGTTTATGATACTGTTACTAAGTGTGTTCCGTATTTTGGGGCCAGCGTCAAGTTTTTTGACCCACCTTATATATAGTTTTAAAGCTTAGTACATGTAAATTTCAAAAATGTTATCTCGCAATTTGTGTCATTTGAACCTAATAATTCTCAACTCACGATAAGACGATCAAATATACAGTTTTCCACATTGATTTTTTGTCGGTGTATACTAATTGTAAACTTACATTTCTTGGAGATTGTTCAATCCATCCATGCTTCTTAAGTTAAGAATACCTTTATTTTGATCAGCGTCGAGTCGTTCCAAAAATCTATCAAAATAAACAAGAGTGAGGTAGATAGATTTTTTTTTTTTTTAATTGACTTGCAATACAATAGGCGAGGAGACTATCTTCATGCAGAGTGCTCAATGCTTATAAGCAGAGCGAGATAAATTGATGAACCTGCTGGAACGGTAGTTAAAAAAAAAAAAAAAAAAAATCCGCAATTTGTCACCCCCATCTCATGCCGCCCTCTACGACCACCAACTTCTCTCTACGACGTCCGCAACACCGCTATATATTCTTCGCATCCACCGAATAGCAGCCAGTTGTCCGATGATCGCACAAGCGTGAAATTCCGAGTAACATATACCGTTCCAGCAGGTTCATCAATTTATCTCGCTCTGCTTATAAGCATTGAGCACTCTGCATGAAGATAGTCTCCTCGCCTATTATAAACCGCTCCTGTATTCAGTCGAGCACTCTTTGCCTATCTGCAAATGTATACCAATGGAACACCCAACGCAGGCTAACCTCAGCTATTCACTGAAGAATATACCCATACCACCAGCGAACTCGTATAAGAAAAAAATCATCGAGAAAGTTGAAAGTCTCCTCAAACGCATGAGATGGAAAGCACTATTCTTCCTGAAGAAAGAAGAAGACAGCGACGACGACGACGACGTGGGGGACCGGCACTATGGACTTAAGAACCGCCGGTGCCCTCCACAAATCGAAGAACTGAAACCATTCGAAGAAGACATGTATAACCTCATCGAGAGCATAAAATTTCGACCTACCAGCGACGAATTCCAGAACCAACTAAAGAAGGACTCAAATCATAAGAACCTCCGACGCACTGTACATCCCCGCCGCCGCCAACGCAACCTGTATAAAGTGAGCACCACCCTGCCGAAAACTCCTTCGAGATATCAACTAAGACCTATCAAACCGCGGACACATCAACTACCGCCAGATCAACACCGAGCCAGAAACATCGCAAAAAACTGGCACCGCAGACAGAACTGGACACCATGCAAAAGCCAAGGCATTCATCACGCTCACAGACCACAAAGAGAATTTTGCCAACAATTACCATGCAGACTCATACACCCGGGCCCAGAAGTGAAATCGGACTCATTCAGTAATCCTTTCTCGACAGAATCAACCAGTAATCAGATCTCAACTTTCAGTCACCATTGGCTCAACTCGACCTCAGTTTGAATGGTTCCAGAAACTTGAAGACAAAGACAGCACACACACCTTCATCAGCTTTGACATCATCGACTCTTTACCATCCATCACAGAGGACCTACTCAAGAAAGCACTGACGTACGCCCAAAATATACTCACACACATCTCAAGGCAGGACATCGACATCATCCCCTCCATTCCAGGAAGTCGCTTCTATTCGAACGGAGGTAACCCTTGGAAGAAAAAGAGAATTAATCGACTTGTGTCACCAAAAGAGAATTATGAACTTGGTTGTCGTAACAAAAGAGAAATAATGACTTGTGTCACGACCTGTTCGACGTCCCATTGGCAGCTACGACGGCGTTGAAGTTTGTGACCTCATCGGCTTGTACATCCTCACCATACTATCCAAGAAGTTCGACAAGGGGAAAATTGGACTCTACAAGGAAACTGTTTGAAACCTAACATCATCTACAGCGCCGAAGGCAAAGTAGCGAACAGGGACCAAACCAAACTTTACATCGGGACTGACGGAACCGACCACCTTTAAAGACTAGATTCAACACCACAAGACATCCTTCAGAAAAGGAAAAGCACCAAGCAGCACAGGACTCTCCAAGTACGTGTGTCAGCTCAAGAAGAAACCACCCCTAACGACATCACAGGGTCATCGTATCCAGCGCCCGGCCGTACTCCAGCGGAACAGGAAATGCGACCTCTGCCATCATCAATGCCGACAAACGCAGACTACTCAACGCTAGACCCGAGGCTGATACCAAGTTGCCGCCTCGAGAACAAATTCTACTTAGCAAACCACTCCAGCATCACCTCCGACGTCCGAATTTTCACCTCCCATCTCATTCCGCCCTCTACGACCACCAACTTCTCTCTACGACGTCTGCAACACCGCTATATATTCTCGCATCCACCGAATATCAGCCGTTGTCTGATGATCGCACAAGCGTGAAACTCCTAGTAACTACCGTTCCAGCAGGTTTTCATCATATATTATATATCGATATTATATATTATATTCTATATATCTATCTATATCTAATCTATTATATATATATGTATATATATATTAATATTATATATATATCTGAAACACTCGTTGTTTTATTGCATGAGTTATTACGCTAATTAGGTTCATACCTTGGGTATAGTTGCCACTGTGTCCGTTCAGTTCAGTTCATGTTCAGTTTGGATATCCCGTCTATTATTTCAGGCGCACCCCTTTCAGATTTACTGCCGCAGAACGTTGAAGGGTTCCGAAGAACGCTCTACCAACACCTGTTGGCTACAATGTAATAAGACCAATCACACAGAGCAATGTATGAGTCCTCATTTAAGTATTAACCGACATTAAAAACAAAAGCTATATCAAAAACCACATTTAGACTGAGTGCAATACCTCTGTACAACTCAACAATGTCACAAGTGTGAGTTCGTGCGAATACCAAAGCCGAATGCTCCTTGCCTCATTAAGGGCATAATTTTTAATATGTATTTATGTCGATGCTATAAGCATTAAGTATTGCGTGTTGCACCAATGCACATGAGCTGGCGACTCAAGAGTTTAAAAGAGATACAAGTGCACTATTATACACCTACGATCACTACATGAATTACTACTGCGTGAGTCATGCAAAAAATGGAGCACAATGCTATAGAGACACTGAAGGTGATATTTAAGTGATATCACATGCACAAATACACAAAATATTGACATTTGATTTTGTCATAAACAACATTAAAGCAACCATTCAACCACATAGTTTGTGTCCATATGATTAATAGACATCACTGGTAATAATGCAGGGATCAATTGGTTACCCATACCAGGCGAGGAATGATATGTGCCCCTAAACAACATAGATAGGCGGGATTTTTTTCCCATGTATAGGTGCTTTGGTACATGTGAAATTAATTCACAAATTAGTGAGTCACAGTAGGCAGGACATAGTATGAGACAAGATAGGCGGTGTCAAAGTTGGCGTGCATATAGACTAGAGCATATCCCATTAGTAAGAGACACAAGATTGGCTATTGGAGTTCATAGAAGAACTTCAGGAATTCATAATTAAAAAAAAATAAAAGATACTTTTGATAAGGTTCATTAAGTCACAGTAAGCTGTTTGAGGAGACTACAAATCTCTTCACATGAAGGCTGTGGCACCATAATCTTGTGATTGGTTCAAAAATACATTCCCACCTGAGGGGAGAGTAAGGCAGCTTTTCTGTATTTTATCATGAACATCCATAATGAATTGTAAACCAGTACTCATCATCTGTAAGAGCCTTGCAGTCTCTGATTTCTCCTCACAAGACTGGAGAAGGGTCCGTTCAAGAGATGCACGGTGATAAACCACGTATTGAAACAATTGTAGGACACCCTGACCAAGAAGTGCGTAACATCCGCGACGCGGTGCTTGTCAGTGATAGCAAGTGGGGTCAACCAAGTCATATTGATTGTATTTAGTCGGCGTGGTTTGACCGGTACGACAAACATTCCTGTGTGCCATTTGATAAGTCTTGCCTTCAATCGCGGCTTTTCTACCACGTACAGCCATCTGGTTGCAGGGTGTACTCCGAGATTATTGTGCTGAGTTCCAATCGTACATGCTTTAATGTTGAGATATTTCAACTTTTTTCTCTGCATGCTCCTCATACCCAGTTTTGTCTCCATAGTGTCAATGCCTGTAGCTGATACTTTCTTTCCAACCGCTTTTGTTGGTGGATTTATTAATAGGTCATATGGAGATGAAGATCAGACTTCAATAAGGAGTCTTCTTTCAACAGAATGAACCAGCTTTTGCTGCGGTTATCCTTGACAGCAAGTTGTCTCTGGACAATCTGACGTTCAATACTGCTGGTTTGTCTCAGTAATATATTTCCAAAAAGCGTGAGTCTTGCAGCATCGATAGAGCTTCAACATTTTCGTTGCGCCCCAATCAAGCATACATTGCAATATTTGCTTAGGAGGTGGCCTTAGTTGGAAGAAACTGAATTTGGCGAAGTAATTTACGGTAAGATTGCTCAAGCTGAGTGCTATTTGTCTGATTGAAGTTATGCACTTCCTGCTCCAATAAGCATGCCTTTGGTATCACATATATCACAATGAGGTGGTAGGCATGTGGGTGGCATGCATCCTTTTCCAAAGCCCTGCACCCATCATAGCATTGTAACTCTCCTCCCCATCTACCTATCATGTCTTCAACATTTGGTTTATTTGAGCTATTTCTTTCCACACCAAGATGTTTAGTCCCTCATTTAGGATTGATATTGGGTCACCATTAATATCATAATTCAATGCATCCTTGGCTTGGTACTTGATTGTTCAGCTTTTGGAAGGGTATGGTGTAGCGATGTGAGTTACTGTAATGGGGAAACCGATTGAGAATAGTTTGGGTCCTTCAATAGGATCATTAGTGGGATTTGCCACTCATCTCCATTAGTGCTGGATGTATGTGATCCGAATGGTGCTGATCAATCTTTTCATCTGGATTTGGTTGAGGTAGATAATTGGTATAGATGCTTCAATATCCTGGAGCAGAAGTAACACCCCATTGCCTCGACACCTTGTTTAACAGCAAACTCTGAAGAGAGGATGTTTTATTCCATTTTACAACCGATGTTTGTATTGGAGTACAGTAGACTGGGAAGTTAGCATAGCTTCCCTCTCACACGGCAATTCATGAGTTTCATTGAGGAGGATATCATGGTCTACCACATCAAATGCTTTCGATGCAATCCAGTAGAGTGGACATGACCTGGCTTCTTTGCAGTCATGGGCATCATTCAATGCTTCATTCGAGACGCAAAGCAGCCGTTGATTGATGATGAAATTGAGTGAATCCCCCCTCTGCATAGGTTTGCTTTTCTTTTATATAGGGCCGCAACACGTAAGTAACCATGTTTTCTCAATTACTTTCATGACTATGGATGTTACTGTGATCCCCCGATAATTAGACACATACGACTGATCCTTATCCTTTTCTTCCGACTGGAGTCAGAATTCCAGACTTGATGATGTCTGGTATGTTTCCCGTCTGAAGATGTAGTTAAAAAAAAAAAATGTTCACAAGGTACTCAACTACAATTGAACAAGCGCACCATATTTAAGGTGCTCCGCCGTTAGCTCATGGGCAAATCAAGCGGCCTTGCCATTGGAGAGTGAATTAATGATGCCATACATCTCCTCATATGTAATAGGCTCTATATAATCTTCAGATATGAGGCATATGTCATCAATCAGCATTCTATAGAACATTGCAAGTCATCCTTATAATGCTGTAACCAACAAGAATTAGATCAGGATTTGACTGTTTTTTTGGAATGCTCTTTGAAGGCTTCAGAGATCTGTTTTGAGGCATTAAGAACCTCATTCTCAATAATTAATTCTTCAGTACCATCTTGGATTTTACCACGTTGTTGTCTGATAAGCTTTCAACTCAAATGGAATTTATATTGATGGCAACAAAGTCATAACTGGCAGTTACGACTTCATTGCATTCACCAGGAAAACTAGACATGCCGATACGCCGTTATATTTTTGTAAGGTCAGTGGTTTTAAGAAAGGTTACTTTAATTAACCACATTTTTCCTCATAATAATTAGTGAGGAAAGCCCATTTTTTCTGCTTAGGCCTTTTTCTTTTATCAAATTTTGATAATCAATGGGTGAAAATAAACATTATTAATATGTTTTTAAAATGTAGTGCGTGATTTTGATCTCGTTACATTACGCTCAGTACTTATGACTTAATAATTTATCACTAAGTCAAGTAAAGAGGCTAATTTTTTTTCTATTGGCCCCCTTTGTTGTAATAACGACTTTGCTATTAACTCAAAATAAAATCCTTTGAGTACAAATCAAACTCAGGCACACACATTCTCGAATATCTCCATACTCCACAAAAATGTCAGGTTTGGCATTCCCCCCCAAAATTCGAAACTGTTCAATATTCACCCACGGGTTATATCTCAGATCACTGTTGGTGATACACGAAATTTAGTTATTAGTAGAGTAGTAGTATAGTAGTATAGTAGTAGTAATTCGTAGTAGTATTAGTAGAGTAATAGTGGGTAGTATTAGTGTGGTAGTAGTATTAGTCGTAGTAGTAGCAGCAGTATTAGTAGGAGTAGTAGTTTAGTATAGTAGTAGTATAGTAAGTAGTCTAACTCTCTACAATTTCTTATCTTTAAAATTAAGTTAAACTTGGCTATTCCCCCTGTCATATATCAATCCAATTAGATTAGTTTTCAATCTAAGAAATGTAGAGAGTATATTAGTATGCAGTAGTAGTAGTAGTAGTAGTAGTAGTAGTTGTTGTTGTTGTTGTTTCCAAATAATTTGGGGCATAAATGAACACATTTCCTAACAACTTATCTACACATTATCTATCAGGAAGGAGACACTCATCATTAGCCATTCAACATCTGGCTAAAAACTGATTGCACACTAAAAAAATTGCAAAAGTCTGAAATTTTCGCAGATGTATCAATAAAATAAGAGGTATTACAGAAGGTTTAAATTAGCTAGCCCGACGAACCCATACGCCTTCAATGTCGTAATTCGGTTTTTCTTCAGTGTCTAAAATGTTAAAATATCGTTTAACAGCAAATGCTTATACTACTACTTAATCAATTACTTGGCACTAACCATAAATCATAAATACACTCTTCCGAAAATTGTACTGTCGCGATTTTATTAGGCACGACTACTACCACAAATTAACAGTTATTAACATACACTTCAATTATTGAATATTGAACTCTCAAAAGACATCTACCATAAAACTAGAACACAAACACACATCCCACAAATACCAAACAAAACAACAACGAAATACCAACAAGTCTAACCCTTCATACTCATGATGTACTTGCAAAAAATGGTTATCAACTTAGCACAGAAATAAACATACGGAAACTGATTATTTAACATTATATTGTATCCGTGTTCCTTAAGTGTCTGTTTTTCACAAAGACAAAGCAATATAAGTTGATATATGACCTAACACTAGCAATTTAGATACAAAATGACTGATAGTGGCTTTTAACTCATGAGAGTACTTCTTGCTGAATAGAGCAAATCGATGCTTCGCGTAATTATGTTTAACATGCACAAGCTTCATCATCCTATATATTTCATTGGCAGGAAGAAGAAAAAAGTAAAGGAAATTCGCGTATAGCACTATTACTTACAGCACAAGTAGATGTGTAAGATCTGAGAACGTCCCCGTGTCTATCCTTTCTATGCTATTTTTAGTTAGATTCACTGTAAAACAAACAAGATCAAATTTACTGTTATATACAAAACATTGTGTGAATCCTAGTCTTGCCCTTTTGACGCACAAAGTTTCACATTAAAACACAAGGCTTTCGCAACAAAATATATTTAAGAACTAGGCCATTCGAAATATAATATAATGTTCAAAGAACCTGGATGGGTTCTCAAATTTCTTGTTAATGTTCTAGATGGACTATGTAAAGATAATTTGGCCAATCTTCTTTGATGGAATTAGATCCAGTGCTCTAGGAGTAAGCGCCGCGCTCCCAACACTGAAATCCTTGATAAATTCTTCCTACAGTGCCCATGGTGCCACAAGTACATTCTTTTTCCCTTAAAATACCCATTATGCTGGCTCATCCAAGGGAAAGATCTTTCGTCCGGCGACATCAAACGGGCAACGCAGTAGAAAGCGCAACTTTCGGGAATGGTGTACCACAAGGTTCTGTCCTGGCACCCAGTCTCTCAAAGCATCTACGTCTCGATATGCCAAAGGGAGATGTTAGCGTACTCCTACGCCGACGAAACGGCACTTGGAAAGGCTGCTGATTCTTTTGAGTCCTTAGAAAACCGTCGCTGCAGAAAGACATAATCACTTTAAGCCAATTCTTCCACCGATGGCACTTGAAAAACTCAGCAAAACCAAGGACTGTCAGCTCTGTTCACCTTGCAAACGATGCGCAAAAAGGAGAACTCAACATCACTCTAGATGGAGAAAAACTGTCACATGCCACAACACCAAAAGTACAATGTGAGTAAACAAGGACAGCAGCCTTACCTTTCAACAAACAAACAAAGGAAGGCGCTGCCAAGACGCTAGTCTCGTGTCAATCTCCTTAGAAGGTTCGCAGAAACTGGATGGGGCGCATCTTTTGACACCTTACATACATCAACTGTTGCCTTGGCATTACTCTACTGCTGAATACGCTGCACCAGTATGGGGTCACAGTGTACATTCACACAAGGTTGAGGTCGATTCTAAAATGATGCAGTGAGACTAGTTAGTGGTTGCCTTTTGGCGACCCCCTGGAGAATATCTTCCAATTCTGTCTGCATAGCTCCTGCAAACCTTAATTAGGAGGAACCTTCAGACGATCAAGCCCGCCAAGAAATGTGATGAAACTGGTAGCCTAATCCCCCACCAACACCCTTTGAGGATTCCACGGAATTCCACGGAATCACTTTGCTCCCCAATCCATGACACCACGCAGTCACAGTATCCCTATCGATCATTCCTGGATTCAATGAAAGATGGTATAGTAAATGGTAATTCCTTCTACTTGAACCTAAAGCAGTTTGTGGACAGCCCATCTAGCAAGCCCAAGGATGTGACCTGATAGGAAAGCATGGGGTCAACCTCAACAGACTCAGAACTGGCGTTGGTCGCACGAAGAAGAAACTTCCTTCACAAGATCGGAGTAGAAACTTTCACCAAACTGCGTTTGTGGAGAGCCATAAAACCATTAGCCACATCATACATGACTGTGAAAGGTACAAGTCCCCAAGAGGAATCCCAGGCCTGATCAACCCGGATGATGAAAAAAAACTATCAGGCTGGCTAAAGCCGGATCTTCCCCCACTGTGATTTTGGACTTGAACGAACGACGAACGAACCCAATGTTAACCTTGCTGAAATACTTCTTCTCCTCCTCCTCTTTCTTTATACCGCCTCTGTCCGGACATTTCTTCATATTCTGGGAAAATAGCCCCAATGATTTGGTTAACAAATTTTAAACCGATGTCATTCAAGGAGCGGAGGAAAATCCAAATCAGAACTTGCCATTGTGTCCTCTTTGTGTTGTTGTGTAGGCTAAAGCAACATGGGATAAATGCAAATTTTTACAAGTCGATAGTTATTCTGCGCAATCGCTTCCCTCTGCATATCCTGTTTTGTAATTAGCCAACACTCTGGTAAGTATACTAACCGCTATAGATAGCATGCGCAAATATAATTCGAAAATTTGACTATCAAGTAAGGTTGTAGTTTTCCAACTGCAATCCTTTGTGTTTACAGTTTTCCATTTTCTTTTAATTTTCAACGGTATTTTGCAGCCGCACGTTACACGAAGGCGTTAGGAGCTTATGGCATTTCCAATTTTGCTTTAAATCAGGTATATGACGATGGGAACGAAAGTCATACATGCAACCTAAATTCTGACTTCCACCTGCTAACATGATTTTACTTACAAGTGAGACGACCATTCTCAAAACCTTAAAAGATCCATTAATCAGGTGTGTTATACGGTTCCTGCTGAGGTTTCTGGAAAAAAAAAAATCGCCAAATGATATTTAAACATAGAACAAGCAACAAAATGTTACACTTCTAAAGCGGATTATACACATACATGCCAAATACTAATATGCCCCACACGTATGCACACAAACGTACAAACACACACACACACACACACACATGAGCGAGTGCGACCCCCACCCACCCACACACATAGTAGTGGATTGCATATAGTAACTCAAAATTAAACATAGTTTTAGCAAATCTGTGAACAAATGTAAAGAAGCTGATTTTAACGATTTTCTGAGGTACATGTTTTCATTTACATTACCCCCAAAAAAGTGCGTTCGTGGGTGGGAACATTGTTTTTTCAGGAGTCAAAGGTCAATAACAGGGGTCAAATTTTGAAATTGATTCAATCATGTTGAAAAGTATAACCATTGAATAGTTTAAATCATTATCTCATCAGATTCCAAAAAGTATAGTTTTGTACTATCCGAACCTAAAGTTTTTTGAGTTATAAGAACAAACACATCAAAACAAAACATAATAAAAAAGGTCATTTTCAGTTGTACATGGGTCAAATTTTAAAATTACTCAGATTTAGATTAAAAAAAAGGCGCAAATTATAGATGGAGCTCATAGGATAAAAATAAGGAATAGTTTTGAGTGTCTTAAATGCTTACTTACCGACGTAGGGGGGAAACAAGGTCAAGCCCCTTTGAATTCAATGGATGTTGACCTTCCATTGCAAAGGTCAACATCCATTGCATGGAGAATGTCTAGTTTTATGACTGGCTCAAAGGTCAGGCGCTATAAGGAGCAAAGCGCAAGTTATATTATTTCTGATATATGTTTTAAAGCAATGGAAAACATATGTTGTTGTTTTCTAGCAGACATGGGAGCTCCAAAGAAATCTCCAGTAGATAGCAGAATATGCATATTTAAGGACAATACTATTTTGTTGTTTAGTAAATAACAATAATGAAATTATTCTCATGAATGACGGACGGTTTGAAATAGACACGAAATGCATTAAAATTACAAAAACATTGTTTTTTTAGGATTCACACGGGTAAATACCATGAGAAACAGAGGCAAGTCTAGGCCCTTGTTTTTATGCGGACCGGTTTCTAAGTGTACCCTAAAAACTGAGAGAAATTGTGCGAACTGGGTTGAAAATCATGCTTGCAATCAATATTAAAAGCCAGTATATTATTTTATTATTACAGGGAAAGCATAGTTGAAAAAGTGACCTGACCACGATTTGTTTGAAAACTGAGTGCGCCCTCATCGGGAATACCTGAGTCCGTCTTGGTATGTTTTGTTTTGTTCAGTTTAGTCACGAAAAATGAATCTTTTAAGCAACTAGGTACTTACAGAGTGACTATCATATAACATCCTATAAATGTGCCAGGCGGAATTTCAGTCAGCTTATTTCCATCTAACCTTCTGCAATAATAATAATAATAATAATAATAATAATAATAATAATGATAATAATATATTTTCCTAGATAGGTCCATAAGGCGAAAATTTAATAATTCATTAGTCTATAATGAGCCTTTATTATTATGCTAATTAATTAATATTCATGTTTATTGTTAGCCAATGAGATTACCCTTCATTTGCATAAATTAATATTCATATCTTTTGACCGAATAAATCGCAAACAAACAAAAGAGAATTTCGCCCTAGCGTATGAGATAGTGATATAATAATAATAATAATAATAATAATAATAATAACGACAGGATGACACTTACGGGGAAACTATTTATTAGGTTATAGTGAGCTCTTATAGTTATTCATATTAATTAATATTCATATATGTTGTTATTCTAGTGAATTAGATTCAATTTGCATACAAATAATATTCATATCCTTTTACGGAATAAAGCGCAAACAAAGGATAACGTTAACACTTAACTGCATGGGGGGGGGGGGGGTTCCTAGGGACCCATTTTTTGTTTTGCGGCCGGCGTTTTTTAACGCTTCAATATATTGGTTTATATTTTTTTTGTATTTGTCTAACTTTTAGTTGCGCTTGCATTGGTGCAAAAAAAACTTCAAATCAATCGCGTCGTTTTTGCGTTAATTAGCATGGGTCCCTAGGAGCCCCCCTTATGAACTAACGGAAGTGCCAATGACAAAAATTAAAAATCTTAATAGAGTTACTGTGATTCTGATTTTCATAATGCATACACCGAGTGACATAAACAAAGTAAATAATTAATAACAAAAATTTTTGGAAAGTATAGTAGGCCAATGGTGTCATAATATTTAATATACATCGTATAGCGGTTTACTGTAGGAACCTATGGTAAATTATACAAGTAAGCCTAAACATGTAAAATGGCAGGAGACATTTCTATTTGTGCTTAATATGTTAAATATAGTTCATCCTTCACCAATGAAAGCAATCAGCTTTAAAGTCTAGGCGTTTCAGTGCCGTAGAAAATGCAGAAACAAATTATTGTCATTTTTGCACATTTTGACGCAAAATTAAAATCAATGTTTTGCCCCTAATTTTCTTACTGGACAACTTTCTTCAGTTTTTATTTTGTTATTGTTGATGTCTTTGAAGCCTTCTAACATGTGGTGGATTTCATCTAAGACATCCTTTAGGAAAGTGGTTGTATTAGGGGGGTCCCTATGAACCCCCCACCCCGTTATGCACTAACGAAAGTGCAAACCCCTTATGCAGTTGTGTTAAGGGGAAACGAAAATTCCCCCTAACGTCAACATTAGTGCATAAGAATAGCGAATTTCCCCTTTATCCACATATAGAGTTATATTAATAATAATACTAATAATAATAATTATAATACTAATAATAATAATACTAATAATAATAAATATAAATATTTCGAATACAAAATATTTTGTATAAACACAATTCCGTCCACTGATCAGATTGATAACCATACAACACGGCTATCGTTTAAAACATGCGAATAACTAATATATTACATCGCTTTGGAATTGCTTGTCACTATTTCATATAAAATGATATTGGGTTGTCTGACGTCATTCAAGTGTTGATACAGTAATGCCACACACAGTGCTTGTTCAGGTTATCTCTCTCTCTCTCTCTTTGACAAACGGGTCTTGCTTAATCGATATAATCTAAATAGAACATAGTTCTGTGGTCAGCACTATCTAAAATATATCAGAATGAGGATAAAAGAGTTGTTTTTGTGTTGTTATTTAGGGATAAGCCTATCCAGTAAGGTGCCATATAGGATACGTAAAACAAAGATTATTTATTCTGATTCAACCGTGAATAGATAGCAAGATAATTCATATCGATACAGCAAGAATAAAGCATATACACGTGTTGCCGAATTGTAATGATGTGATTCCTGGTGTTTTTTTTTTTTTCATTAAACGTGACTCACTTGACCTTTTTAAAG
Organism: Ophioderma brevispina; assembly: GCA_023653785.1. Classification (NCBI taxonomy): domain Eukaryota; kingdom Metazoa; phylum Echinodermata; class Ophiuroidea; order Amphilepidida; family Ophiodermatidae; genus Ophioderma; species Ophioderma brevispina. The sequence goes on from JAMKCH010050374.1 coordinate 13,982, forward strand.
TAGCGACGGTGTTGTAAAGGAGATGTACTTACAACGAAAGTGGATGCCGTATTCTAAAGAACTCACAAAATCCTTTTGGAAGGGCTTCGATATAGTTATTATGCAAGTATCTGAAACAAGAAGAGGTTTTTTTTTATCTAAGTGATTAGACTCCATTTCCAACTCGATCGTCTCTCAATTCACGGACTCTTATAAATTATGCAAGTGAATGGAAATGCATATCTTAGAACTCTGCTATTTACTTCTTTTTCTGTCAATTTTTTTTCTTCACTTTAAAGCTATTCTTGCAAATTTCAAATAGTTTCACTCTTTCGAGTGAATCACTGAGAGTGTTTTTTACCTTACTAACTTACAATTTCTTTAGGGCTGGTAAGGACTGCAATCGGTCAGGAAGTAGTTCAGTTAGTTTATTTACCCTGAGATCTCTGCAAGCAAAAAAATTTTTTTTTTTTTTTTTTTTTTTTTTTTTTTTTCATTAAACGTGACTCACTTGACCTTTTTAAAGTAGCGACGGTGTTGTAAAGGAGATGTACTTACAACGAAAGTGGATGCCGTATTCTAAAGAACTCACAAAATCCTTTTGGAAGGGCTTCGATATAGTTATTATGCAAGTATCTGAAACAAGAAGAGGTTTTTTTTATCTAAGTGATTAGACTCCATTTCCAACTCGACTCTTATAAATTATGCAAGTGAATGGAAATGCATATCTTAGAACTCTGCTATTTACTTCTTTTTCTGTCAATTTTTTTTCAGTTGCAAAAAAATAACATGGAATTTCTGCAGACGTATCCTTCACTTTAAAGCTATTCTTGCAAATTTCAAATAGTTTCACTCTTTCGAGTGAATCACTGAGAGTGTTTTTTACCTTACTAACTTACAATTTCTTTAGGGCTGGTAAGGACTGCAATCGGTCAGGAAGTAGTTCAGTTAGTTTATTTACCCTGAGATCTCTGCAAGCAAAAAAACAAATACAAACAAACAAACAATCATATAAACAAACAAACAAGAGCGAATAGTATAAACGTGTAGTTAATAATATGCACAGGATTGCAGACATGGTATTGACGATACATCACACCACATGCATCAACATGCTGGTATGTATATGAACATAATAATCAGGGCGTTAGCATTCATCTCTACACTGGTAAAAATGTTCATATTTTTTTTTTACAAGAAATTTATATAATTAATGGAAATCAAACAATCTAAATCAAATATTTAATATTACCACAGCTTTTGGCAATCTAGAGAACGTCTGTGATATTTAACCCTCGTCTACCTGAGCCATTTCTCGTAACAAAACTCGCGAAAGGGAGTGGTTTCCATCCCCCATGATTTTCGTTGCTGAACATCCGATTCATATAGATTTGGTACGACAGGATAACTTACTTTTTCCATTGATATCAAAAAAGTACCAACATTCCCATTATGACGTAACTATGACGTTATAAGTTAAGGAGTGTATGAAAATACTGGGTATTAGGTAGAAAGTTGATATTTTGCAATTTCACTGACTCAAATACATTATTACAGCACTAAACACTATGGGTATATAAAACTAGTAATTTCCCATAAAGTAGGAAAACAACGCGTGAAAATCAGATATTCCTAAGGCCTAATTGTTTGGGTGCAAAAAAAAAATCCGCTATTTTACACTGTGTACTATGGAAATAGACAGTATTGCTGGCATGCAGACTTTATTACGTCAATGATTATAGGCATGTTGGTACTCATTTTGATATCGATGGAAAAAGAAGGACAATAGCTATCGACAATAGCTAATAGATATCGATGGAAATAGAAGGACAATAGCTATCCATTGCTATCGAAAAGTGCCTGTAATAAGCCTGTGTCGTACTTGGTATGTTGATACTTCTCTCCCAAAGGGGCAGTTGCCATCCCCATCTATTACTTTTGTATCACTCTGTATTCTACCTATACCAAGGTAGATATTTATATAATATTGAATGGCTTTGAGTATGATACAAGAATATATTGCACGAGCTAGAAAAATATTCTACGAGTCGAAGACGAGTACAATATTTTTCTAGCGAGTGCAATATATTCTTGTATCATACGAAAAAAAGGCATTCAATATTGTTATTATTATTTAAATATCAGGCTGACTCAAACCAAACCTTCCTTTGACCATGTAGTATAGTCCAACTGGCGAGTCTTGATTACCAGTCTGAACGATAGTGCTTCATCGTGCATTTTAAATACCCGGATGCGATACAATATTCAAAAGAATATTGTATTGCATCCGGGCACTTTTGCCAAACTGTACAATACAAAGATTTATTTGTACCACACGGAAGCCTGATATAAATAATAATTGTTTTTACATCAAAAGGAGCGTACAGAGGCCATTGGCAAATACATTAAATAATTTGGCAAAAAAAAAAAAAATACATCGGTAGAAGAGAGTTGATAATAAGCTATTTAAATTTAACAATAAACAAAATACGAAGATAAGATGAAAGACAAATGATGAACTCACAACAAATAGAGCTTTTGAAGTCCATTAAAAGCACCAGGATGGAGGTCGAATAGCTCATTACTGCTTAAGTTCCTGTGAAGGAAGGAAGAAAGAAAGAAAGAAAGAAAGAGAGGAAGGAATATTAATATGGCTGGGGAGAATATATCGGTCTCGCCAGGGAGATTGGACACGACCTGCTGGATTTGGGCATTGGGAGTTCCAAACGGTAATTTGGGGAACTGCTACGTGCAATTTACTATGGCAGTCGCTGCCTCGATCAGGTTAGTTTACAATCTCTCTCTTAAACCCTAGTTATTAATACCTCATAGTAGTATCCATGCTAATTAATGGAATAAAAATTAACGCTTCACAATCCGTCGGGGTTAGTGATTAACCCGGGCAAATAGTATAATTTCCCAATAACGGCTCATTTAGATTTTAATATTCGTGACCATGCCTACCTTTAGTCAAGTCTGTGTGGAACCGTTTCGATATGGGTAAAGCGCCCTCCTACCGTATAAGTCTTGGAAAAAGCTCCACTCGGGTTACGACGGAGTTGATACCATTTTGAAATTCGCTGTTGCCGTTAGGTTGGTATGCCAATAGATCAACTTTGGGCGTGTCTCTGTCGTAGTTAAACCTATATCACGGCCTGCATTTTTTTTTTGCATTCTGGGCGATATCTTCCTGTCACAACCGAATAAAAATGTATATTTTATTATTCGTATTATTATTATAAGTCTTATTATGATTCTTATTATTCTTGGTTATTCATATTTTATTGTTCCGTTTGTTGCCGGGTTTTTGTTGTTTGTCTTTGTGAATCAGAAAATGTATTCTATATCATGAAGTTTCAATTCGCAGCTTTTGGCTGAAATTTTGAGAGTTTCAATTTTCAGCTACAGCCAATCTGAACACAATAGCTATCTCATTATATATATAATTAGTTGCAGTTACAAAAATTGAAACAACAATGTCCCCGAATGAATTTGAGAGTTCATATTTTTCTTTATTCCTCGGCTCTTGAAAATGTTATCAGCTGATAACGGCAACAATGTGTTTTTAATACTTAGTCTATGACGTTTATGGTATCGGCGCCAACCTCTTTTTCAGGGAGGGGGGCAAACGGGTGCAAATGAAATCTGGGGGGGGGGGCACAAGTGGAAATTCTGGGGGGGACATGGAAAATTAGGAACTTTTTCACCAATTTTGGCCGAAAATAGTTGATTTTTGAGCCCCAAATCACTGAATTTTGCCCAAACCCTTCATTTTCTTTCGACCGGGGATGCCCCCATGCCCCCCCCCCCCCCCCCTGGCGCCGCCAACTGATGGTTAATGTAAGTGCACTCTTATAGAATCTAACACAAAAATGTTCGATTCAGAAGAAGGGTGTAATTGAAACACATACTTACAACATTTCCAAGTGTGGAATTCCTTCAAAAGTGTTGTTCTGGATGACATCAAGAGAGTTTTCAAGCAAGCCCTGGTGTGTAGAGCAAGGGAGATAAGATCATTTACGATACCGTTACATCCACTTGAGTCATTGTTTAATTAACTGGATAAACGTCGTGAGAATGCAAGAAGGTGTAAGTGAACTAGCTGCCATTTTGTCAGTGAAAACCCATCGACCATAAATATTATGCCAGTCTTTTAGTCATTGGCTCTTGAAGTCGCCTGAAGAAGACTCCAATAGCCACTTACTCAAAGAAAGCTAATTCCGAGTCCATCCTAACTACATGTCCCACACAGAATGTTTTACATGAGAGCTAATTGCACTAAGATCTTTTAACTCCTAATGATATAGGATTTTTGCATATAAGTGGCTCAACTTAGATTATTGTCAAGCACGTTTCTACTATATCAGGCGTTATTTAAAACCACGCTTTGAGCAGACACTCGCCAAAAATAAACGATTGGTGCAAGCATTTGTTTTCGTATTTGGAGAGTGAATCTTTGGAGTATTGCATAACGAGCAGAATTTAATTAACTTTAAAAAGTGTTAGAGTGTCTGCCGTTTCCAATTAAGTTAACATTTTTCAATAAAATTACACATGAGCATTTTTAAAATAGACTTACAATGTCTAAGGTTTTTTGTTTTTTTATTCACTGAATTGACGCGCTCTCAAGGATTTCATCGAACCCCCCTTCCGAAATGTTCTGGAATTTAGAATTAGATAAAACAAACAACATTTTAAATGTGAGGGTCATGTGATCGTACTATACGTGTGACCCAAACAATGCCCTAACATGAGCAGTGTTAACGTTCCATCTTTTAAACAAGTTTTTAATTATACGTCCATCTGTTTAATACTGCTTGAAGAAGATCTGACAATCTTGAATATAGTGGATAGGTTGGGCGCTAACCGGCCCTGCCCCCATAGGTGATACTAAGACGATTCTGTTGATTTCCCCAAAATAGTAAACGGCGAATGAATTAACGCTTTGATCTGATGGAAATGTGCGATATAAAATATTGCATTAGAATGATAAAACAGGTGTAAGTGTATTAGTCTGGTGCCCAACCACAAAACCCGGATGTATCGTCCACACAATGTTTTTTGATGGTTTCTATCTCTTCAAGACCTACTGATTCAGGATCTGCATGATGCCACTGCAGCACCCTTGAGCATTTTTAAATATCCAAGATGGCCGCCAAAATGACTGCCACGACATATATTACGCCATATCTCAGCTCCATGGGCTACTATAAAGCCGGTCTTGGTGGCCTTGGCAAGGTTTTAGGGGTCAAGGAAGTAATTTCTGTCATTATCTAACATCTGAAATCCTTCTTTACATAGAAATCCAAGATGGCCGCCAAGTTGGCTTACACAATTCCCACCACAACATACTATTAGTTATATATCAGCTTCTGTAGCATCTATGACACTGTTTTTTGTGGTTTTGAGTAGGTTTTCAGGGGTAAAGAAACCCTTCATGAAACCCCTCTGTTTATAAAAAAAAAAAACGGGTGCTGAACTTGGCCGTCGATCATACTGCTAGAATAACATATGAAGAATAGGTAATTGTCCGTAGGACTTGTACAGTGGCCAATAAATGTACATGTTCATCAGCTGTGTTCTCACTGTGAATTTAAACCTGGCTCATCTGGGTGTGCAATTGAAGGAGCAAGGAAGACGATTTACCTTTACCCGTTGTAGTAAAGATCAGAGTTTCAAGTCACAATGTGTAAAGATCAGAGTTTCAAGTCACATTGGGAGCATTGCTTTATGTTCTTAAGTGAATAATGCCGAAACCTCAATCTGAAGTATCTTAAAATCTGTGACTGAATTAATACTCAGTGTTAAATGTTGAACCACAATTGTCACTTATTCCTCAGTTCTTCCTCTTCACCCTCGCCACCTCTTTCCTCAGAGCCGACATGTTTTTCCATCTATTTTGGCATTTACCTATCCTATTACACTCACAATAAACAGTGCAAGCCAGCTGGGCCAAAGAACTTCTGCATTGTGTTGTGGAACACGGAGGATCAGCTGTACTGTTACAGTGAATTGGTTTATGTACTTCTGGAGATGCTGGTGGAACATCAATTGGTACTGTCACAGGGGTACAGGACTTATATGGGTCATCGTTGAGCCATCCATAGGTGCATGGATCCAAGAGGATTGGGTCCCTATCTACTGGATCCAAGAGGATTGGGTCCTTATCTAATGATGCCTTCCAGATGCCAATAACACTCTCCTCATTAAACTTGACGTCCTACAAAACACAGCCGGCAAAATAATTGTGGGTCTTCCTCGTAGGTACCCAACTGAGTTGCTGCTCAACACATTAAAATGGGAAAAAAAAAACTCAACTGTCGTCGCGATAAACATCTCAATATTTTTGTATACAAAAGCCTGACTAATTCCCTCCCTTCACCACTGTGCAATATATTTCATACAGTGATATCTAGTCACAACCATTTGACCAGAGCTGGTACCCGTGGTAATCCGGTTATTCCTCTTTGTAATAGTGTTTCGGCCAAAAGGAAATATGCTTCCAGGGGTGTGCTTTCCTTTAACAATCTCCCATCCTATGCAAAATCTCCCTTACCACCAAATCTTGCACGCTTCAAAGCACTGTGTAGTAATTAATATCCTATCCTGGTTTCTCTAGTGCAATATTCATTACATCTGTTAATTTTTGTATGGCATATACTGTTATTTGTATTATCATAACAGGTTCCAATGATTAGTTGGCCTGTATGTATTTTTTACTGATTTATTGTTTTAGGGGCTATGACGTATTTTTCTGCCCACTAGGCTGTTGCATGTGGGTGCAAGGGGGAGCTGCCTCCAGCCTGGGACGGGGATGTAATTTGGGTGGTAGGGGCAACCCTTGTGCTTGCTGTCGGTTTTTATTGTTATCTATTTTTCACACATCCTTGCTCCAGTGTTGGATGGCTGCTCCCTTGGCCTGTCCACTTTCATGCCCCTGTCAGCAGTCCTTGGTGCGTCATGGCCACTTATTCGTTTATCTCTATGTTTCGCACGTTTTAAAATGTATATTTTATATATATTATTCTGTGTACATTATTTGCTTTGTATGATGTCTATTTTTAATGTATTATGTTTGACCCCTGGGCCAAATTGAAGAACAGTGTTGATCACTGAATTTGTTCCCCAGGCAAAAGAAGTTTTAATAAATAAATAAATAAATAAATAAATAAATAAATAAATAAATAAATAAATAAATAAATAAATAAATAAATAAATAAATAAATAAATAAATAAATAAATAAATAAATACATACTTGCAAATGGGCATGCTTGGCATTCTCTGTGAATGCTTCTGTAGTTGGTGGCAAAACCTTTACCTACGATGATATTGATACCTGTCTTTTTGCCACTTTTGACAACCACACATCATACCGAACGTCACATGTGCTGCAAGACATGTACAGTAGCTTCTGTGCCAGGTTTACCATGTTTAAAGGCTTATTAAAGCCTTTCAAAAGCACTTTCACTACATTTGCTTTGTAAATCCCTCACGTGAATATGGTATCGCAACCGGACATTGTATATCATGGTATGCTGGGAGCTAGTACTCTCCATCAAGAGATGACAAATGAACTTACTGAGAATATAGAAGTACAACTTAGCAAGATCAAAACATTGGTGTCATCACATTTCTTTGATGCAACTGATCCCCTGGTGGGTAGTAGCAAGAGAAGATTTCAATAGCTTCCCACAATGCATTGCTTCCAATGGAGGTTTTTGTACAGGTACTGATGTGGATCGTTAGTGATGAAACATGGCTAAATTGATAGTACTGATCACAAACTTGTATTTTAAGAGCGTTTCATCTCTAACGATCCACATGGCAACCTGTACAAAAACTTCCAATGGAAGCAATGCATTGTGGGAAGCTACTGGTATCTTCTCTTGGTAGTAGCTACGACTTGTTGGAGCATGATAACATCAAAGGCCAAATTAAAGGGACTGTACAGGCCTTCGTCGAGTCGATGGCTCCCTGAAATACATTACGGGCAAACTGAGTCAAGCAGATGTGTATTTTATATTCGACCGCTACTCTGATTACAGCATCAGGGGTGGTACTAGAAGTGGTCCTGTCACCTCAGCAGGTTGGAACAAAGTTCAGATTATCGACCTGATTTGTCAACAGCTGGTGTTAGATCAAGTGGAGAGCCTCCAATACCACAACTTATCACAGGCTTGTAGTGACAGGATCCAGCTTGATCTTAATGAAGACAACACGGGGCTTGTGATACAGCGTACTGATCTCAAAACAAATCATTAAGAGGCTGATGTTATCATACCAAACAGTCGCAACTGTTGCCAAATAGGTGACCAGTTGTATCAAAGTAATCTGTGAAAAACACAGATGTTTTCATCCTGGTCTTTGAGACCAGACCAATTCCCTATCACAACTACGACAGAACTTCCACCTGGTTGCAATTTTCCACGTAAGGAATGGGTCACCTTAAACAGGATTCACACCTGAGTCGGTTGTTTCAACAGCAATATGCATCGATGGGGGCTGCGACCAGATCTTCAGCCTGCCAATGTGGCTCTCCATCACAGACTGCGGATAACATTCTCAATGAGTGCCCTACTTTTCGTCCACCAGTGGATATAGACTTCTTAAACCCCAACCAGTCAACAGTGAGCTGGCTCCACCAACTTCAACACGTTAAGCTGCTGCCTCATACGCAAGAAGAAGTTTTCATCTTGTTATTGTACTTATACATTCTTAGTAAACTTACTTTGTCAACTTTTGATGGAGGGCACCAGCTCCCAGCATACCATGATAGACATTGGGCAACTGCCAAAAAGCATGCAGAGATAGTGCCACAACTGCTCACAGGCCATGCTTTGGTTGCGATACCGTAGCTCACATGTAGTTAGAGTGCTTTTGAAAGGCTTTAAACTTGATAAGCTTGGCACTATTGTTGCCCAGATGGATGACGTCATTACAGAAGCTACTGCATTTGTTGCAGCGTGCTAAGTAACCAAAGCCAAAAGGACATTGTTTGATGTTTGATATGATACGTGATTGTAAAAAGGGGCAAAAAGACAAGTATTAACATCATCGAATGTAAATACCTTGCCACCAACTACATTAATTCACAGAGAATGCCAAGCATGCCCATTTGCAAGTTTGTATTTGGAAGGCATCATTATATAGGACCCACTCCTCTAGGATCCATGCGCCTATGGATGGCTCAAAGACGAACCAAACAAGTCCCTTATGCCCATAACAGTGCCAAGCGATATTCTACCAGCACCTACAAAAGTACATAACGTGATTCACTGCGGATATACAGCTGATTCTCCGTGTCCCACACCAAAATGTAGATGTTCTTTTTCGGCCCAGCTGGTTTGAACTATTTTTTGGGAGTGTAATAGGATAGGTAAATGCCAAAATAGATGGATGGACTGGGCTGCTGAGGAAAGCGGTGGAGAGGTTGAAGAGGAAGAACTGAAGAATAAGTGACAATTGGTGTTCAACATTTAATGTTGAGTATTCAGCCATAGATTTTACGAAATTTCAAATTGAGGTTTTACCATTATTCACTTAATAACTTATATAAAAGCCATGTTCCCAAAGTCACTTGAATTTCTGACCTCACACATATTAAACGGGTAAGGGTAAATCGTCTTCCTTGCTCCATCAATCACATGCACAGATGAGTCAGGGTTTGAATTCACAGCGAGAAAACATCTATTGCACATACACTTATTGACCACTGTACAATTCCTAAGGACAATTGCCTGCTCTTCATCTTAAATGTTATTCCAGTAGTATGATTCATGGTCTTTCAGCAACCGTTTTTTTTTTATTTCTATATAAAAAGGTGTTCATGTAAGCTAAAAAAGTAAATTCTTTGCCCCCAAAACCTACCCAAAGCCACACAAAAAGTCTCATGGCTACTCCAGAAGCTGAGATATAACTTTTTGTATGTTTAGTGAGCATCTTGGCAGCCATCTTGGATTTCAATGTAAAAGAAGGATTTCAGATGTTAGATAATGACAGAAATTACTTTGTTGACCTCTAAAACCTAGCCAAAGCCTCCAAGACGGACCTTATAATAGCCCAGGGAGCTGAGATATGGCCTTCTATATTTCGTGGAGGTCATTTTGGCCGCCATCTTGGATATTTCAAAATGCTCAAGGGTGCTGCAGTGGCATCATGCAGATCCTGAATAAGTAGGTCTTGAAGAGATAGAAACCATCAAAAACATTGTGTGGACGCTACTTGCAGGTCTAACCAGAAATCGGGGTTTCGGCACTAGACTATATGGTATAGAGTATATACACCCTCGTCTAACCAAAGTTTTTTCCCCGGTTGAAAAAAAAAAACACACGAATGTGTCGCTAAATATTATAGTAATCGCCTTTCATCCTTTGCGCACATTTTAGCGAAAAATAAATCGGACCCCATACCCGAGAGGAAGACGCTAAAGAAAGGTGTAGGGGGTTGGCAAAGCCCTTCACTGTAAATTAAACGGACGCCTCAAATTGTGTTCAGGGTTTTAACACCAAAGGTGTTCTGCTACTTTAAAGTTATTTCTAATAGCACCCGTATTTTCTTGTTTTAACAGTCTCCTGTATCCAAAAACACTTTGAAAAAAACTGTTATAATTGAACACAATTATGTATTCAAATATGCGTCGAAAAGGTGGCATGTGTTCAAATAATTAATGTGTTCCCAAACTATTACAACTGTACATCATTATGCGTTCAAACATGCGTCCAATATGTGTTCATTTCTTAACACCAGTGTTCAAAATTAAATAGTCAGGTGACTAAGGCCAGGAATAACTTTACGTGTATTATTTTTAAAGTGTTTTTGGATACAGGACACTGTTAAAAAATACGGGTGCTATAGGAAAATAATTACAATACATAACTTTAAAGTAACAGAACACATTTTGGTGTTAAAAACCTGACTCAATTTGAGGCGTCCGTTTAATTTACAGTGTTCCTATACTTTGCTGTGTAAAACTGGGTTCACCCATAAAATTGCTTTTATCATTTCCAAGTTACCGAAAACAACATACTTACAGATGAGATACGTGTAGTGGTAGTTTTTCAATAACATCGACTTTCCAACCGAGTATACACTGCACTTCTAACTCTGTTTCCGTCATCAGACACTGACAATCTTTTAGGCATTCTGTAACATATGAATAAAGTTGTAGCCATCGTTTATGTCCTTATTGATTTTTTTTTTCTTTTGATAGAAATATTTCTCAATTTGCACTTTATCTACAGCCCTACCGAGAACGATTTGAAGGTTTATTGAACAAACAAGCAAAAGAGAAAACTAAAAAAAAATGAACTGCTATATCATCAACGTCTCCATAGAAAGCATAAAAGCATGCTGTCGTGCACGACAGAAAATACTAGGTCATCCATCATCTTATTATATAAAGACGGTGCATTTGGCATTCTGGTGTGATATAATGAATTGATAAGCATTCCATATATACAAAAAACCGGGTTCGAACGAGGGGCTTCTTTCTGTCTCTTTAATGTTGGATAAATAAACCTAATCATCTTGTCATGAATTTCATCTTAAGAGATTGCCTTCGTTATTTTCTTTTAAAATAAACACACATTATAAAGTTATTTTATTATTATTGTTATTATTATTATTAGTTGGTTATTATTATTATTATTATTATGTAATAAATATACGTAAGTGCCGTGGGGGTGGGGTTCCTAGGGACCTCCAAATTTTGGTTTTCGTGCTGGCCGCTTTACGCGTGGGGATTTTGCGGCGATTGTTTCTGTAATTGTCTGACTTTTTTAAAAATTCGCTTCTTTTCAACCAAAAAAAATAAATCGGCCAAGGCGGTAATGAGTTAATTAGTGAGGGTCCCATGGAACCTCCCCTTGGGCACTAATGGAAGTCAGCGGAGAATATTTAAAAAAAATCAAAGAACCAAAGCATTTTTTTTTGCTGACATATTTTCACACAAATAAGTAAACAATTAATAGCAACATTAAAAACAATTAACCCTTTATGTGCTAAAAACTAAACAATTTCATTGTGGACGTTGCTAAACCGTTATTGTACAAAGTCTATGGGAAAATGACGTGTATTTCGCAACACCAGTTAAAAATACAGGATTCCTAAAACTTCAAGTTTTTTGTTAAACATATGAAATTTGGGTCTTCTAGAGTAGATATCAAAATAAAATAAGTTTTCAAAAAGTTTGATGTAAGTGCAAAGTTCATTTGAATTTTCCGTCTTTTTGCCCTTTTTTTTTTGGTGTTTTGAAAACAATGTTTTGCCCCTAATTTGCAGCCCAAATAACATATTTCATTTTTATTGCTGATTTGGGGTTGTTTTATGACCCTTCACATGTGGTATAAATTTCGTACAACAATTCCCTCGGGAAAAAGGTTTCCGGGGGGGGGGTCCCATGGAACTCATGTTCTAACTCATGTTGCCAAAAAAAAAAATGAGGTGCATTTGTGGAACATAATTACATGTTAATCAATATGGGAATAACCGGATTAAGCAAATGTATAGTTTCCTTGAAATACTTACCCGTGCCACGATACAGGTTCACTGTGAGATTATATGTATCGCTTTCTATCGACTTGCCAGTTGTAATGTATTTTATCCAAACACTATTTCCAGATGACACTATCGTCAGTGTTGTGTTGGCGCCCTCAATTTTTGTTATGATGCTATCATCGTTGCTGCTGTTTCGCCCATTGCCAATCACTATGTAACCGTCTTTTTGTTTGCTAAATTTCTCAAAGTCAAGCTTTAGCCGCGTCATATTTGGTCCTGATACCGGCAATACACACATTGACTTATGCTCTTCCAAACCCAATATAGGTTTTTGAGCTGTAACATGTTCGCTTAGTTTTATTTGTTTTGGTCCACAATAACCTGTGGTAAAATGAGAGAATAAGATAATGCAATTTATGGGTTTGGTGTGCCAATGGTAATTTAACCCTATTAAATGAATGACGTAAGTAAAAGAAAATATTCTATTGTTGTGTTTTTTTTTTCTTTTTGCTACTGATATCCTTCTCTGAAAAAAATACACTTAAGATATATAGTAGTTGATAAATTCCAGTCTGTCTATCTATACACTTACCTTTTTTTATTATAGCCCAATGACTCTGTAAGAAATTGATCCTTTTATTTAAAATGGACCTTTCACAAATATATTTGGGAGTTTTTATTTTTTTTATTATTATTTACAAACCCTCACCTTACAAAATAAAATGGCGTATCTACATAACCATTTTTCCTGGTGAGTGCAACAAAAGTCGAATCTACCAGTTACGACTTTATTGCACTCAACAAAATTTCAATTTAAAGACGTGTTTGTTGATCGGGCACCCACTTTTAATAATGTAATTTTGCGAGTCTATGATGCATCAGTGTAATTTTTTTTCTAACCGGGGATTTATTTTAAAAAAAAAATCCGTCAGAAGTTTTGCACATGTAAAAAGTATGAAATAAGAATAGTAGGAGAGTACAATAGTGGAAATCTATTTTATAGCAATATGACCCTATGTTTCTTGAGTGTTCACTTTTGTAGCTCTAAATGCTTTCACCTTTTTGTCTCCATTATTTTGATAAGTTTATGTAAGTTCCGGAGAGATTTTCTCCCAATGGAAGCGTGACCTACTTACTGCTACATATAGTCGCAATGAAGAAAGAATACGACCTGCTCAATTGCATAAGACGAACTGGCAATATTTTTCCCACTTGGGTAATTTATCCAAACGATTTCATCAATGGCCTCAGGAAAATTACAATAAGCTATTCGCAAACCTGTGAAATCATGTTACTAACATTTTTGTAGCTCAAATAATATACAGACAAGTTGAATATAACTGCATATTTTATATTAATAGGTAATTTACAAAAGCGCTGCTATTTTGAAAATGATATACCAATCGAATTTATTTGATACTGGAAACTGGTTAGAATTGTCGAAAGGCCGGACTCAGAGATTTGCAGAGGATGCGTTCTCTCATTTAAAAAAAAAATCATGGTTGCCAAAACCATAGTTGCTAGCCCATGTGGTCCAGTGGAAAAGGCAGGACTCGTGATATTAGAGTGTGAGTTCGAGCCCCGCCGTGGCAAAACGTGTTTGTGTACATGGGCAGATACTTATCTCAATTGCCTCGCCCGCCCCAGCGAAAATTGGGGAGCTGTCATGTTATGGGTGATATTACAATATAAGGTGATAGATAGGGATGTGCCCTTGGCCTGCAGCCACCTAGATGAAGCGAAATGATTGTGCGATTTCCTAATGGCGGCGTAATAATAGGAGGCAACAGCGCTTGTAGACTGTTTACAGTGATGAAGCGCTATAGAAAAACCTGATTATTATTATAAATAGATTCAACCCGTCGTGGCACTATAGGAGAGGAAAAGTCTTGGACAACGTCGATTACTTGGGCGAAGAAGCAGAAAGTGAAAACATGTGGCCCGATTCACCAATTTAATGAACGACTAAGATAATCTAGCCCTTCACGTTTACATTATCTTTACATACTACGTAAATCAAAAAAAAAAAAATGTGCGAGGATTAAAGATGACCTTGACCGTAATGCAATCACTATATAGATTTGTTGTTGTTTTTATAAGACACATCTAATATACTTTCACGCACCCCTTTTTTCTCTATTCCTATGAGATTTACACACATTAAACCTGTGTTTGTGAGAATGTACAATATGATGGTGCGTTTGTCAATGTAATGTTACATTTTCTTGATTATTTCTAGTACGGATTAATCAATGAATATATTTGTACCATGACAAATCCAAACGCCATTTCACCTGTTGAAGAGCAAGAAAACAAGATCTTCCCATTATTTAGGATATTGTAAGAGTTTAGTCGCTTATTGGCATAGCTGGACCATGGAGGTAGGAGAGAAGGAGAAAGCTCTTCCCTAATTGCATTACGCAACGCCGATTATCCCAATTATATCACTTGGCAACTCATTGTAAAAGCATAGACCAACAAAGGCCGCTTCTCGGCAGGGAGTACTCTTTCATGTTCCATGATCATCGCCGACAGAAGCTGGGCACGCTCAGTTGAACAAGATATGACCTGTGCGCAGAAAGGTATATCCCCGATGCGCAGTGGTGTGTTTACATCCGGAGACGAAAACAAAGAGATTGAGGCGATTACAGCAGAAATCCTGAGTATTTCAGTCCAAAAAAAATCGGAGATAGCATGTTCCTAAGATGAGTTACATTGATTTTAGTTTTTGAAAACTTGGATGTTTTGAAACGCGGTATTTCTTAAAGTATGATATTTGGAGACGAAATCTATTAAACTTGAATTGGGAAGAAAAATGCCGTATCTAAACAATGACACCAACCTTGACAGTGCCCGGAGTTGCCCGTTTTCTCAATTTGGTCCCGAAGTTGGTCATATTTACCACAGAATTGTAATGTTAGTTAAGCAGATAATGGTAAAAATTGTGCATTTTGTTATAAAAGCATCAAATTTGGCAGAGAGGTAGAGAATTAAATTTGGAAAATAATTGGATATGGAACCACCTGCACAGGTCAAGTTCAATGTCATCTAGAGGTCACAAAAGGTGAATTTAGGTCAAAATACATTAAAACATGCAGAATAAGGTTGCATAACTCTAGCACATCATAAACATTCTCATGGATCTATTTGTGACATACATTTCGACTTAATCAAAGACGGTCTTCTTCATTTAAAGGGACACAATATTTTATGAGGATACAAATTTGTATAAATTTGCGCTTTGTTGTAGAATATCAACCGAGGACATTTCGTAGGTTTATTGAACAAAGAAAAGAAAACAAAACAGTTTTGAACTCCCCTGCTGTCCTGATCGGCCCCATAAACAAGCATACTCGGATATCTGTCATGCACAACAGAAAATACAAAAGCATATTATTACATGAAAATGGCTTTTACGGCTTATTGTCCCTCCAGGTTTGATTTAATATATTGGTAAAATTGTTTTTAAAAATGAGAGGGGGCATATTTTGCTGGAAATGTCCTCTTATCTCTTTAAGCTTAATACATTAACATAACCATGAACGTTTCATTGAGGAGATACAGGGACATAGCTCACTGGGGATACATTTCGGTGAATTTGTTTGAAAATGCTACAAGTCATATCATATTTTAATCACCAAAAGCCAAAAAATGGAACAATCGGATTTATATATTTTACACTTTGCCACATTTTAAAGGGGAAACCATAGTGATTTGTCCATTAATATATTGGGGCCATGAATACATAGATTTGGGTCATGAAGGGGGTAGCAGGTCCAAATAGGCCAGGTAGAACACAACACAGCGGTATGCATTTTAAGGAATCTTGTATTTGTATTGCAGAAGCACTTCCCAATTGAGTACAATGGGCCATAGAGGTAGAGAGAAGGAGATGCTCTATTAAAACCCTTTGACCCCCCATAATCGCGCGCTCGGTAAACAGATCGTTAAATGGTGATGCATGTGCATCAAAATTGCATCGATGTACATAGAAGCTTGTGGTAAATATGGAGATGGGACGTCCATTTTAACATACTGTGTACATGGAATAATGGTTATTTAATGTATTTTCTCTGAGTGAAAATCGGAATCGCCAAGGGTCTCATTGATTTCACCAAAGGTTGCCAACTTCGGACAAAATGGAAAAAACAGGCAATTTAGGGACAATGTGAAGTTTGTTGCCATTGTTTAGATACGGATTTTCTTCCATAAACATTAGATGTTGTCTCCCAATATACTTTAAGAAATAGGCGTTACAAAACATTCACGTTTTTAAAAGCCGGAAAAGTATACGAGTTAAAACTTAGAATCAATGTAATCATCTTGGAAATGCTACTTCTCGCTTTTTTAAAATAATGACCACAAATTGATCCAGAAATGATCTTGTGTTTACTTGACGATGATTGGCGGTGACGTGGTTCCATGTCTAAAATAATCAATACTCAGTATTAAATTGTAACCCATTAGCCAAGTTTCATGCTTTATAAAGAAATGCACAATTCTTACAATATAATGTCGCTATCTGCTTAACTAGTGTACATCGATGAATGTTGATGCAAACCACCATTTTTGGCTATCAGCTCCATTCGGATCTCGTGTTGTATGGTCCCAATACAATGTTTAGACATGTTTTACGAGGGCCGGCCCGATGCATTCATCGGTCAAAGGGATTTGTGATGAGCTTTCTCCTTCTCTCCTACCTCATGGCTGGATATTGTAACAGTTAGTAGTTGGGAGGATTGAAATCCTTTTAATGCACATCAAGATTAATTGGATGAGATTGTGTGTGAACATTAAATTCCGTTTGAAGATCAATAATTGAGATTAGGGCTATTTATAGATCAATTAAACAAGAAAACAGGGACATTTAAACTGTATTAAACCCATTGGAAGGAGGAAAAAGACGGGCGCTTACAAAATTCGTCAGTATCTGGCTTATTTTTTCAGTTGATTTCTTTCATCTTTCAAACACTTGGAAGTATATTAGATTGAGGGATTAAAACAAAAACAAATCTATGGTATAATAGTGATGCAGTAAGGACAATATTATCTTAATCTTTTGCACTTTTTTTTAATTAAAGTAGAGTAGAGTGTGCAAAGATTTTTACGAACTTGTATCCAAAACACTAGCTAGTACCATTTATCGCACCTGTTACATATTAAAACCATTTGAAGCAAAAACACGATTATCAGAAGGTGTTGAGAGTTTAATGCCTACCTTTAAATGCCTTGCGTTGACTTGACTGCTTTTATACGCACATAATTGGTTTTGCTCTACTGTAGGACTGCAATCGTTCAAAAGATTTCGCCGTGGTTATTTTAATTTCCAACCACTGCACACCCTCTCATTCAAGCAATACATTTGGAAAGGCATAGATTGTGACACTCTGGGTTGAATGTACTAAATCACTTTGTGGAAAAGCTCAGAGTAGCGGGGCGGCCGCCGAGCCTGGAATTGAAATGTTCTCTAGTTTTCGAGTTACCCCTCCCCACCGTACAAACACCACAACCACCTGTGTTGAAGGATAAATATATTAAGATTTAAGAAAATAATGGTTGGGTGGTGAAAACTATTTGGTTGTGGCAGGGATGATTTCTATCGCCGAAAAAATGAAATTTGGGCCGCGTTTAACCGAAATTATTATTTTTTTATATTTTTTTAAGTGTAAAAATATTACAATCATATTTTCATGGATCTTTGTTATTGATATAGGTTTTTATACATTGCATTAAAGGGTTGACCCGGTAATACTCCATGTGTGGTGACATTGTGATTAAAAAGGATCTTTTTTTGAGAAAAATTTGTTTTTGAAATTTTTTGAAACATTAAAATTCTAGATCCTTTATATATTGTATAACAGAAATCTATATATAAAAGTAAGAGATTGATAATATTGCATGCTGAGTAATAATTTGGTTTGCTAAGAAAGTAATTACATATGAAATCTTATATTCTTAAGTTTTAGCAAAAAAAAACGTGGATTTTGTTTTACCCAAAAAAACCCTGCCACCAAAGTTTTGACCACAAACCATTAATTTTAAAAGTATTTATTACTATCTTTCGATAGAAGTGGTTGCATTGGTTGTACCGAGGGGAGGGGTTGTCGACCATTGCAGTCCAAAACCGCTCCACTACAGCTCGCCATCGAATCCTCACTTATAATAAAAACACCGGATTAGGAGTTATACGTGAAAAAATGTTAACTATTATACAAACAAACGAATTAATCCGACTCATCTCAAACTTTAGAATTTAGTATTTATATTATAGTTCTGTAATAAAAAAACACAAACAATGTATATATTCGAAATCTCTGGGGGGGGCGGGGGGGGGTCAGCCTTTTAATAATGATATCCACGTTTTGTTTTTACTTTATTGCATAAAATGACATGGTCAACAAGGTCATATTGTTGTAAAAAACAGACAGAGATAGGACAGATTCGGTGTGTGTTCTGTGACATATTGGTTTTTAAATCATTTTACACGCGTTAATGGTCCATGAGCGCCATTTTGTTTGGAATGAAAACATATAATTATATCGTGTTATTACTGCAAGGTTTAAAGAATAAAACGTACTGACATTCATGTTCGGAACGTGATTCAGCTTTTTTTGGATGCAATTTACGAAATTTACGATTTCATTTCATGCTTTTGATTTTACCAAACTTTTAGAATGCATTAAAGTGACACTGACACATTTTCAAGAAAATATGATTTTTTTTTTTCAATTTGCCTCGCAAATGATAGATTCTTAGGCCTATTGGAAGAATTGATCTATTTTACGAATATTTTAGCATGGTAGGATACACGGTGAGATCACCGGGGTGGCAACGTACGTAACGCCCTTAGGGGAGAAAAGTAAATCAGTATGCCTAGTACGACACAGGAATATTACAGACATTAGTTTGGTACAAATGATAGCTAGTATAGTGTCCTTCTATTCCACGCGATATTCAAACATGAGTCCAACCTTCATAGATGCGTCAGATTGACGTAATAAAGACCGCATTCGAGCAATACGGTCAATTTCCATTTAGTACACACTGATAGAATGGTGATCTTTTTCCACAAACAATTGGAGATCCGTTTTCACGCCTTTTTTGTCTGGGTTTTTATGGGAAATTACTAGTTTTAATATAAGCAGAGCAATTAATTAGATAGTGATATAAATGCCAATTGCACAACCCTTATACCCCAAGGTTTTATTTTTTTTTTTTTTTCATTATCCTTAACAATCACGTATAGTCGCAAATGGGGATGGTTGAACTTATTTTGGATATCAAGAAAAGTTTAAACTTCCGTTGTAACCAAAATCTATTGATTGGAAGTTCAGTAACGAAAATCAAAGGGGAGGCAACCACTCCCCTTCGGGATTTTGTACGGCAAAGGCTCAGGTAGATGAGCATTAAAGCTGGCCCCGGTAATGGCAAATTTTCCGAACATCTGAATTTTCCTTTCCTTTGCCGACACTTGGATCATAGAGCTTGTCTTGTACACATCAACCAGACCATACCCACCAGCAGCTAGGGACATTATAGGGACTTAAGGCTTACCGACATCCAGGTTGTTGTAATGTGTAGGTAATTAAGTTTGCCGTATACTTTAAGCAACAGGATGAATATATTTACATGAAATCATTGATTCGTAGTCCTTCATTGATATTAAACCACAAAGCGTCCCAGACCAGTCATACAAGGTGCGGTGCCGTGAAATCAACGTGACGTTGTGTTTTCTTGTGGGTATACGTCAATTTCAGCCGTCTGCTGAATTAATATTGCAGGCGACATTGATTATAAAATCTATGTCTGTGATGTTTCCTGTGTTTGTTAGGATGTTGGTACTTCTCTTTCCGGAGGTGGGGTGTTACCACCCCCCTATCGATCCTTTGGCTCACCCTGTCTTACCTATACCCGTGATGTTGGTTTTTCGATTAAAAGGAGCGGAACATTTTAATTGACAATTGACAATTACATAAATAATTGGCACCAAAAAAGGGGGTTTTAGCAATCCGGGGAAAAACCTGAGGGGGGGTTGTAACCCCCCCCCCCCCCTTCCGTAGACGAGGGTTACATTTCCGCCGCGTCATGTAAATATATCTTACAGTTGGTACACAAATATCCTTCATTTGCACGGATTAATTACCACTTGGTTGGGTAACTTACCGGTGTCATTTCCCCGGGTATCTTTTCATTTCCCGCCGTTGCATGGGTATTTTACCATAATTGGGTAAACCAAATATCACGTGACGTATTGCCCAATTAAACATCGTCCTGAATTTTGGGGCTCACTGATCATGGCGGAATCAGCAGCAGAGAGGTTGCGGCATTGGGGGATGGGAAGATCTAATTGACGCCTTTGCAGGTAAGATCACCTTTTATATCATATAGATAATTAAATGTTGATCTTGGTACTAAGGATAAGTTATTTTTTTGTGTGGCTGGTATTTTGCGACATAAAGGCTGTTAGTAAAGCGTAAGCTTTTACAAGCCGTTCAGTGTTCAAGACACACTCATGCACTACATAGGCCTACAGTGGCCTATTCATTGTATTGATACCTTCTCATATGAATGCAATCATCATGCCTGCCATACTAGCTTGTTGACGCTGTCGTCCATTAACAATACAAACAGACAAAGTCTAGCAAGACCCTTAATATTGGCACAAATGAGCCACTTTTATCATTTACGAACCGCCTTTACTTTCGCAAAATACCAGCACACAAAACACAATAACTTATTAGTACAAACTCCCAGCAATTTATCTATATGATTATAAAAGTGAGGTCTTACCTGCAAACGCCGTCAATATTACAATACCCTTGAGTATTACCCATATAATTGGGTAAAAGCAATACACAGCCCAAACAAGTGGCTAAAATTTACCCAATATGTGTCCAATAAAACCCAATCCCCTTGAATATTACCCAATATAAGTGGGTACAAGCAATACCTGCACCACAAGTGGAGACAATTTACCCATGATGTGAAATAAATACCCAAGACCTTGAATATTACCCAAGATCTTGGGTAAAGCTATACACTGCCCAACAAGTGGATAAAACTTTACCCAATATGTTGTAAAATACGAACCTTAACATTGGGTAAAAGTATTTTGCCCAACAAATGTTTTGTTTTTACCCTTATTTTGGGTAACTTTTACCCACCCATGGATTGGGTAACACATTTACCCAGAAAATAGGTTGTTCATAGTGCACCCAGCGGTTGGTAAAAGTGTTTGGTAAAATTTTACCCAACCGTGCTAACAGTGTAGTACCATTTATCGCACTGTACATATTAAAACACATTGAAAAAAACCACGATTTTCAAAATGTGTGAGAGTTAATGTCCTTAAGGCCTTGCGTGACTGAATGCTCGAAGCCAGAATTGGTTGTGCTCTACTGTAGGACTGCATGTTTCAAAAGATTCGCGTGGTATTTTTAATTTCCACACTGCACATCCCCATCATTCAAGTGCCAATACCTTTGGAAAAAAGGCACTAGATGTGGACACTCTGGGTTTGAATGTACGATAATAACTTTGTGCTGAAAAGATCAGCTCCCATCGAGAGCCTTCACTTAGAGAATTAAAGGTAATGATTTTTGGGAACCGGTATCTCTTTACGACGAATTGAACCCCAAGGCGGAGACCAGTATTTTAATGGGAAGAACGAGGCCGGAGGCCGGAGTTCTTCCACGCAAAAAAATAATGGTATGCTTAAATCAGCTTATCATTAAGGTCATCTTTAACCCAATTCGCGCTGCTTTACGGCTTTAAATACCACAAGAAAGGACTGCCACACCTAGTGAGAAAAATCGAAAAACCCCGCTTTTGAACGCAACGATCATACCCACGAGACGCAACGTTGCAGGCGCGCGCGAAAAGTAGCAAAAACGCGGTATGGCGCGACGCTTCAAATTTAAAAGAACTTCAATACGCAGCGCGGACTACCTTGGTTCAATTAAATTACTAATTGAACCCGGGCATTAGCCAATGACATTGCGTACATTTCCACAGCTGTTAAGAAGTTATAATAAAACACAGGCGGATCTAGAGAGTTCATACCGTGAAAAAATGTTAACTATTATACAACAAACGAATATCCAATTCATCTCCAAACTTTAGAATTAGTATTTATCTTTAGTTCTGGTAATAAAAAAAACACAAAACAATGTATATATTCGAATCTCTGAGTCCCAGCCTTTGAAGGAATGATCTCCACGTTTTGTTTTCACTTTATTGCATCAAAATGATGTACAACATGGTCATATTGTTGGTAAAAAACAGGACTGAGATAAGTACAGATTCGGTGTTGTGTTCTGTACATATTGGTTTTTAAACACGTACACGCGTTTATGTGTCCATGAGCGCCTTTTGTTTGGAACTTGAAAACATATAATTATCGTGTTATTACTGCAGATGGTTTACAGAATAACGTAATGACATTCAATGTTCGGAACGTGATTCAGCTTTGATGCATTTAAACTTTACGATTTCATTTCATGCTTCTGATTTTACCAACGTTAGCATTGAATAAAGCGGGAACTGACACCATTTCAGAAAATATGATTTTTTTTTACATTTGTCCCAAATGATAGCTTAGGCCATGGAAGAATTGAAATATTGACGCATATTTTACGCATAGGTAGGATACACGGTTGATCCCCGGGGTGGCAACTACCGTAACGCCCTTTAGGGGAGAAAGTACAGTATTGCCTAGTACGACACAGGAATATTTACCGACACTTTTTTGGTACCATGGATAGCTAGAGATTGTCCTTCTATTTCCATCGATATCAAAATGAGGACAAAACATGCCTAGAATTGCGTCAGATTGACGTAATAATAAAGACCGGCATTCGAGCCAACACTGTCAATTTCCATAGTACACACGGTAGAATAGGTGATTGTGTCCACAAACAATTAGGAATATCCGTTTTTCACGCCTTTTTTTGGCTGTGTTTTAATGGGAAATTACTAGTTTTATATACGCAGAGCAATTAGTGCTATAAATGCCAATTTCCAACCCTATACCCAGTATTTTCATACATTCCTTAACCAATCACGTCATAGTTACGTCACAATGGGGATGTTTGTACTTATTTTGATATCAATGAAAAAGTTTAAACTATCCTGTGGTACCAAATCTATATGATTCGGATGTCAGAAACGAAATCACAGGGGGGGGGTGTGTGTGTGTGTGGGGCGGATGGCAACCACCCCCTTCGGATGTGTGTTACGAAAATGGCTCAGGTTAGATGAGCATTAAGCGGTACTGGCACATTTTCAGAAAATATGAAATTTCTTTCATTTGCTCGAAAATTGGAATAATAGAGATGTATTTTACACATAAAAATACCATACCCAAAAGCAGATAGGGACATTAATAAGAGGCTAAAGACATCCAGGTAATGTGTAGGCTAAGTAAGTTTGCCGTATCTTTAATCAACAGATGTATATATTTACATGAATATCATTGATTCGTAGTCATTGATATTAAAACCACAAAGGTCCCAGACCAGTCATACAAGGTGCGTGCCGTGAGAATCAACTGTGACGTGTGTTTTCTTGTGGTATACGTCATTTCCGCGCCGTCTGCTGAATTAATATTGCAGGCGACATTGATTATAAAATCGTTCTGTTTACCCTACGCGCGCCAGTTGAGGGCCAATGTATATAAAAGCTTTATTACCATGCAACAATATCAATTAAAAATATATAAAAATCCGGGGAGGGCGCACTATTTTTCATTCGCGTGTCTCTTTCTTTAAGGAAATCATTTGACCGGCAGACATTGGAGCAAAAATACTGGAGAAGGCATTATTGTTTTTTTTTAATCTAAAGCACGTTATTTTTTATCTATACACATTCTTTGTCGTAAACAAAGCCAAGTCAAGCAGGTGGTTTAAGGACAGTGCTGTCTCTTCCTAGGCAGTAAGTAAAACCAAATAGTGTTTTCCCTCTGACACTTCTGAAAATGTATACTTTTATTAAACCACCTGTACTTATACAGATACAATAAATATATCTAAAACATAGCCTCGAGGAAGGCAAGCGGAATATAGCTCACCCTTTAAAGAAGTTTGCGTAATGACAATTAACTTACCATGCACGTCGCTTAAAGAAGCACAGATGACGGAAGTTAAGACGAGTATAGCCACAGACATGTTATTCATGTGATGTTTAGTCAGGAAACACGTCGAACTGTAAGTCAAATCCATACAGACAGGTAAATAGCAAAAGATAACAGTTTGTCCAGTGTTTTGGTGGCAACAGTATGTTATGTTGTGTGCTTAGTGTATTTGATATCACTCGCGATAGTTGATATATGGATTCATGCGATGGATGTGTTATTTGTATGTTAAGCTCTCACATATGAAGCACTCGAGATATTTCATACGCCGTGCTTTCGCTCCGACGCTCTTTCTTCAAGAGCGTGTCAAAATCCACTTTCACCTTGTTGCATCCCACTATGCACTATTTCGAGAGGCCCTCTCTAGATATTCCGAAGAGGCGATATTGGACAAAATCCACGTATGGGACTTTCTATGAGTTGCGTATCGGTAATACTCATTCACTTTAAAGGGAAGCAGCGATAATGCGAGAATTAAAAAGAAATACATGTTATTATATTAACTTGTAAATCAGAGATAAGGGTATACAATGCTTTTACCCTAGTTTTAATATAGGGAAACAAATCACGGAATGGTGTAAAAATTAATTGTTATAGAAAATTGTCATACCGTCTCCAGCAAATTGACATGCTGTGAGGACATCTCAAAATATACACTAAACACCTGATTGTGGTACGCACATCAGTCGGGATTTTTTTTTTTTGAATTTGACTTTCCAAAATGAGAAAAAGCTCATAAAATAAGAAAGAATTATAAAGGTATATAAAAGAAACGTCTGTCCAAAATATGTTCTACCAATTGAATTTTACTTTCAAGTTTTCACAGCACGTGTTTAGCATAGCTAGACTCACAAATATGTAAACAAAATAAATTTCGACAAAAAAAAATCACCATTCACCTCAATTTGGCCTCTTTCTCCAGTTAAAACCTTGCACAACCCCCCCCCCCCCCCCCCCCCCAAAAAAAAAAAAAAAAAAAACGTTTTTAAAATATCATATGTGCAAAATATAATTTCATGAGTCTGATTCTGGCGCTCTTTTCAGTGTACCAAAATGTTCGTCCTATTGAATACATTGGTTCACTCTCGGAATAATGCATGGTGGGCAGAGATATTTAATGCCCAAAGTGTCAGTGATTCTAAAAAAATACTAGAGGCTTCACACGCCCATTAGAGAAAGGCTAAATATACTTGAACTTTGATATTGTCGTTTCTAGCAATATGTCCGTTTCAAAACCTGTTCATTTAACTTATATATCGACAGTGTTACACACGCCGCACACATCACAACACATCCGCATACAATAACACACATAACGCACATCTACGCAGATATTTTTTTGCCAGATTATGTATTTGATGATATCTTTGTGAAACATTCAAAAATTAATATTAACAATATTAATACCAGACATTGGAATGAATTCATACTTTCTCTGTTTAGGAAAGTATTTTCTGAACCAAAAAAAAAAAAAAAAAACGATTTAAATTTGCAGGTACTAAGCTCTGGACTGGTGTAAATGATAACATTAAATCGTCTGTAAAACATAGAAAGCTTCATCACCCAAAGATATGTACGGTTGCTATCAGTTTACATGTTGTCATTAAGATTTTTCATCACAAAAAACTCGTATAATTCAAGCATGTATTGTTTGGTTCTGTCAACTTGAATGCCGGATGCGAGATCATGCGACAGCTTGATGATTGCCCTTGCTTCGCAATTATCCATCGGACTCCAAACCTGCTGCCATGTCCAACTTTAATTATTTTGGCGAAGCAGGGTTACAGATTTACAGGGTAATAATTTCATTAATCTATATATGTGAGAGAGAAAATAATAAATAACTGAACTGAATTGAACTGGGATGGAAAATTAACACTTTATGGACATCGCCTTTAAGATCGTATTGGTGTAATCTCGCATGTTCTTAATACGCTAGTACAGTTATGTAGTGCGTTTGTGTGTGTGTGTGGACTGTACGTTTCGCGCAGAGGTGGTATATTGTCTCCCTTATTGTTGTTTAGGAACACATGTATGAAGCAACGCCAAGACATTTGCGTAATAATAGGTTATTTTTCACTTAATAATCGTTGAACATATTTCTTTACTAGTAAAAGAAAAATGTTGGTTATGGGATTTTGTGCCAAGGTCACAACTACGGTACTAAGCAACCAGAGATGAGACGACCTGTACCATTGTGATACGGAGGTGTTTTTCCAAAAACGCCGATGGTAAAAGTATGAGGTTTAACTGTGAGTGTGTCAACTTTTAAATTCCGTACGAGATGAGTTTAAAGGTTGGGATGCCCGATTAAGGTTTCATCTTAATAGATTGGCCCTTAACTTCAAAACCCCACTTGTGAAACTGTCGCGCCGAATTTCAATTCCGTTTTTGATGCGAGAACTAAACATGATTTGCCCCATAGAGTACAGTGTGCTAATATAACTTTGGTTCGCCCAAATTTCGCTCATAACTTCCAAACCACCATCCTTTGGCTCAGATTTCATAGAGTAAATAGAAAAATAGTAGCTTTCTTTTGATACCAAAATGTTTACCACTCCGTAAAATCTGGGACTCTGGGGATGAGGCTATTAGGGATCGGGCCCATGCCTTACGAAAAGTCAATGGCAGATTTTGCCTTAACATTTGTTGTGTACCTTTTGACGGCATATTATCATTATAGAACTAAATACTGTGTTATTTGTTGTTTTACTTCACGTTTCAATCCCACTCATAAGTTATAAAAGCTACCTCCTTTTTTGTGTTGTCTATAGAAATTTGTGATATCAGCAGGCATTTAAACGCCCATCACTTTTACCCATGACTATCAGTGATATAATTTCATTCATGCTCGATAATATTTGAATTGCTGGTTTTAGGGCCGCCTAGTAGCATAAACTATCGTGAGAATCCAATAGATTTAATTACATTTAAATGTACATTTATTAGTACCATATCTATTACACCCTTTAGAGTGCTTGAAATGTAATTAAGCAGTTTTTAATCAATTAAACGATTATTCCATTTATCAATTATCCGTATGGAACAGAGTCCGTACTTTCATCTAAATTCTTGATTATTTCAATTTATGTACCGAAAATTTCAAATTTACATTAAACTGTTTTTACATTGGCGCTTTTGATTCAAAGGTCAAATGTCCATAAAGGTTTGTATTCTGAAAGGGAGACTAACTTTAGACCCGGGTTTAAAACCAGGGTTAGACCTACAAGAGGGGACCTTTTTCCTTTCAAAATACTGTGACAGGTAAATGTGTAACGGGTGAGAAAATTCTCATAGATTGGCTGAAACAGGCCCATCCATAAGGAATTTTCTACACCCGTTCGCACCTAGTATTTTCGTACCATTATATTCTATCCAGTGTTTTCAGTCTAAGGTGGAGGCCACTATGAACCGTTAGACACCCGATGTCCACACAATCACCATCTTGGAAAAATATTGACGCAAGTTGATTTTGCGCATTACAAATTGCTTCGTGAGAATGTAAGCGTAAAGATTAATATAAAAATGCATTTCTTGTGCCAATATACAATGTATAATACAGTGTGAGTCATTAAAACCCTACATTCATGAAATTTTTTTCTTCAAAGGTTAACGTTATATATTTGGCTTGAATGTTTGCTTTGGTTTTTTAGAGGAATAAACAGGCTATCAGAAGATGTTTATTTGTTGTCCTTTGTGGAATTTGGGTTTAGAAACTATGCCCAATTGTGTGGAGAGACCTAAAAAATTAAGTTTTGGCCCGATTTTAGCCATACATGCGGAGAGACTGACTCCGACTATCACATAACAACATTATAGGCAACGACATTCACATCTGCAATTTCAGTTGGTATCGATTTCTTTCTTGACAAAAGAACATTATTTTTAATAAAAGGCTATTTGTGTAACTAATTATAAATAAATTTCTTCAACAATTAAATTAAATTCTGTTTGGTTCAATCATAAAGAGTCGCTTATTGAAAATCACTCCATATCATGTCCTCAGTTCATGACCATAATTAAACTGCTCAGAGTTTTTGTTTTCCTCTCTATGTAATTTTTGCACAATACAGTATCCTCGCTAAGATCAATGCGAGAAGAACTAAGCTGAAGGTCTTTCTACAAATAAATTGGATTAAAACTTAAAATTCAATATGCACTGAATTCAAAACATTCTTGGTTTTCACTTTCGTTTGTTGTAGGTTAAATCCATGAAATCTTGCTGATCCAAAGTAAACTGTTTGCTACATCAGCTATCTGACTTTAGTTTCTTTGGGAAATTGAACATTGTTTTTTCACATTCAGCATTTCTTTTGTATCTCCGGAATAGTTATTTTTTTATAATCCTGCAATTATTCTCCACCTTCTATTGTTTAACAATATTTGGTTTCAATGTTTTTAACTCAAATCACTGCTGAAGAACCAGGTTACTCTATGTAAACGATGCATCTTGGACATGTTTACTCTATATGACGATGTGCATTCGTTTGTTTGGCTCAAATCGGCCAACAGGATTGTTAAAGTCTCTCAGCAAAATAGGCATTACTTCTTCTTCTTTTTTCTTCCTCGCAAAGTCCCTAAATGACACCAAATGACGTTTTTCCTGAAAAGACTGTATCCCTCTTTATAACCAAAGCAAACATTGAGCAAAAATAATTGTTAACTATTTAAATTATTGTTTATTCTGAATGTAGGTTTTTTTTGACTCACACTGTATATTGTTTTATCATTCGTATTCTTTTTTGCCAAATTTCACAATAATGTAATCATCATATGAACATTAACCAAATCGGGCTATTTAACCCGTATTTACAATTAATGCCCATTAGTTGCCAACTGGTTAGTTTGAATCAAAATACTAAAGTTTCTTGGTCCAAAAGTATCTTATCTAGGCGTTCCATCCATATCCTTCTCAAAAACAGAATCTAATGAAATGGGATAACAAATACGCATTTTACTAATATCATAGTGGATATACTGAAGCGCAAATTTGGCCCCGCCATCTTGGGATAGAAGGGCTGTTACCGAAACCACACTGGTAGGGTTTGGTTGTTCGTCTCTCAATTTTAATGTAACAAATGTTCCATTTATATTTCTCCCCTAGTTTTAGTGAGTCGAGAGATTTGTTGATAAAATAGTAGCCCTACTGTTAGGTATGTGTGACATCCTGGTGGAGGTTTCAGTGAGTGAATCCTAGGCAACATTTTTGAAGGCGAATTTTCATTTTAAAACATTTTGGCACCGCTCCTCCATTAGATTCCACATACATGAAAATGGTTTACAATAATGCGAAGCTAAATGTTATTGGATTACGTACGGACGTGGGTCAGTTCATACAGCGAAAAATTCAGATCTCAACCAGTCCCTACACCTTGAGTTCAAAGGTAAAACTGCTTGTTCAATGGATTCAGCTTCGGAACTTGCATATGTGAATAAGGTCAGAGATCACATCCTTAGGTCAAGGTCACCTGGTGAGTTGAAATCCAATTCTGACTAACATTGTTCGCACGTATGTATGTTATTTCAACGGCGTAGGTACAAAACTCAACGAAAGGATCAAATTGATACAGGAGGATACCTTGATTATATAACCAGATTTCGCGAAGTGTACCAACCTTGCTGTGGGGAAAACGTGAAGACATGAAACAAGACATACAACAAGTTGCTGTTAATGGAGAAAGAGCACATTAACAACATCACAACTAACACATAATATCAATTAAATTGCAGAAAATACACAGAGCATAAACATTGCAGCTTTGGAAGGTTTAATATGTTAAGGGGTCGATACACATACCGATTTAAAAAAAGTAAACAATCAACTACAAATTTGAGACTGTGAAAAACCAGCTACACGTACTTCGATAAACCGTCTTCTGTCTCCAGACTCACTCTATATACTAGTGGATAGATTCACACGGAATTGATAAACTCTACATAGATAAACCCATATTTTGCAATACTACTTTAATACGTGTACTGTACATGTATTTATAATCTGTATGTTCCCAATCTCTTCTTTCATACCAAACAATCAACCCACTTGTCAAATTCATCTTACGCTATTAGAAACGTAGCCAAGCAATTGAACGTCAAGAAACTTTCATTTTCCCTTTCCATGGCATCTTTATAAAATGCATTGTAAATATCTTAATGTGTTAATCAAATTTATTGTGATTTTCCAAAGATGTCTCTCTATATTGGTAATACAATTTTCCCATTTTCCGCCAAATTTTGTTAGGTTTCATTTTGCCACTAAACCTATGAACAACAAATTTCAAAAAAAAAAAACAAAACAAAAATAGTAGAAACAAAAAGTTGTTTTGTTTCTATTTGATTTTACACCACCTCTAAAAGCGATCCTTTTTCTTTGTAAGACTATTCTAGTCTCGTACATATAAATAACTTTTGATTCTCATCAATCAGCTTGCCATTGCGATAAATTCCGCATAATCCAGTTTGTATTATGCGTCTTTAAGTAAGTATAATAGGGAAACATAGAAACGCCACCGGGTATTGTTTGAACCCGGGGTTGTTATGGTTTTGGAAGCAAAGTACCCACTTTTCTTTTCGGCAGCTACTTAGTTTTACCTGACAATTAATCGAAAATCTAAACCCTTTGCATTTTACATTACAAATTAAACAAATTAATCTCAAGAGACACATTGTGTTTAAGAGGTTGTTTTCTATATTTGTATTTCCGCAGCCTACCGCGCAAACCTACTCTAAAATGTTGTTTCGATATCGATGATCAGCGCACCTTTAGCATGATCAGATTCGTCAAGACCGTTTTTTTCCCCTAAACAGTTCCCAATCGGCGTTATTACGAGGATAATGACCTGTTTCACCGTCCCAAATCTAATAAGATATTTTTCCTCATCAGGGAATAAAGTCGATTTCCTTCTAAAATTAATTTTTTAGTTGAACCATAATAAAACGCTTGTATAGGCTCCTTACCATTTTATATACGGATTACAGTTAAATGTAAGAATATTTTTTTTCTTTGTAAGTGTCCCTAATTGATAAGAGATAAACGAATATAGAGGGAGAGAAAGGAGAGAGAGTAAAATACCCAGAATGTGACTAAATCAAACGCTTTTAAATCAAGTCATCCAAACTTGAATGGTACCAGGCACTCAAGAAAAGACCAAGTATTCTAACATCAACGAGCCTGTAAATTTGAGAGATGTGCCATCGTTAAATGGATTAATGTGGATAATTATCGTAACTCTTACCTAACATAACTTAACACATTAGATTAGTTGATAAGTATGGTACTAAGAGTCTATACCATTTAAAGTATTGTTGAAGTTATTCCGTTTGGAATCGAGTTAATGCATGATTCTTGTATATAGTCATTTCAAGCAAGTTTAAAGGTGCTTAGTTCGCGATTTAATGTCTAATGTGTGCTCAACTTGATATGAAACCTGCACTTTCCACAGACGCCCCGCCAAGTAACCGTGGGAGCCCCCTATTCAAATGCTGTGTTATAATGATTGTTAAGCCATTAAACGCATGGTTTTTTATTATCTTGGGAATGAACTGATTTGATGGCCCCGAATTTTTCCAGGAAGACAATGAAAAACTACGGGCGGATTGATCGATATCAACATATATAGCACTTCCGGTAAATCAGGAGGACTCAAAGTCAGCAAATCCCCCCAAACTGTTTGTAAGATTTTTTGCCTCGAAACCCAGACTATTTCGGTGTAAGAAATTGAGACCCCATAACTCCTACTGTATCCTCCATACACGAATAAAACGTGCGACCTTTTATAATATGTGTGTGGTGTGTGTGATTTGTTATTTCTTATTTGATATATCCACCGCCATCCATTGAACTGAACCACAGCCTTTAACTTTACATATTATGTTTGGAGCACATACCGTCCGAGTTTTGAATTAAATTTTGGACACATTTGCCAGCTGCCAGACACCTGTCTAAAAAAACAAGGTAATCTTTGATTCGATATGGGGAAAAGTAGTTCAATTTATTGTATAAAAAAATATCGGCCAATTTTCATTATTCTTTTGAAAGAACAAAAATCCGAAAACTCAATTGAAGTTGGTTACACAGTTTAATTGAAACCATGCCCATGCGATTGTTCGTAGTATATCTGCATTGTACGGTGTAGCTTACACTGCAATCCTTACACTTAGATACAACACCTGGTATGGTACTTTGGTTTTCATCATGCTAAATTACCTGTAATTCAAACAAAGCGTGCTTCTAAAGAATATTTAAATTAACGATATTAAAATGAGCCAAACTGGTACGAAAAGTGACAAAGGGTCCATCCACACTGAAGTGATGCCATTTTACACCAGGAAGCTTTGTATTGACTTTTTCAAGTCTACTGCGGTAGTGGTTACTCAGAGTCAATCAAACCTATTCAGTACACATTAGGGGATAAATGAACATATAACATCCTGCTGAAATGAGTATGCACGTGGAATGGCCAATATATCTATATACTTAGAAGCAAGCTATATCCGTTGTAGCCCTCAAAATATATACGTCGGAAGAATGTCTATGCCAGTTGGTCCAATTTTTTTTGCCTTATTTCTCGAAACATTAACATTAAAGTCGGCAAATGTAGAAGAATCAAGATACCATTCCATCTCTTGAGTCTAAGAGTAGGTACAGATAATGACCCGTCAAAAAGAGTCAGACAATCCTCTTAACAGTTACTTAATTCGTCTACCGAGGGCACTATTTTTCCCCTGCTAACCCCTCCTGTTGGGGTGGCAAATTGCATGTAATGGCAATTGACATTTACGTCCTTTCATTGTAAAAAAATACCTCATCGGGGTATAGGTAGTACAGGGTGATCCCAAAGTAACCGATGGGGGTGCAGGCAACCACCTCGAAGGTAACAACACAGCTAGACGAAGAAGGTAATAGCACGACACGTGATGTTGGTGACAATAGAGAAAGCGAGGGGAAGGAGAGGGGTCCACACGACGACGAAAAAAAATACCAATATACCAGTATTTACGCCGAATGACGTCTTAATGTTCGCATGGCAGCAAAACCCAATCCCATAGACATACAGTGTGGAATAGGCGAATATTATTTTCACCTAGAAATTAAGAATATCAAATGTTCACGATTTTTTTTTTTTTTTATTTTGTACAAATGATTGCCAAATGATTAAAACCGGGAGCTAGCAGAATTTGTAACACATCTTAAGTACAAAAGTTTGAGTGACTAATATGTGGACGACTGACAGGGACCCCTGAACATGATTCTTAAGTGCGCAAATGGTGCCTTAGGAGAGGGGCCAGACAAAGTTTATACAGGGGTCAAATGTTTTAAATTGATCACTAATGTTGAAAGTATACCATGTTATTTGTCACCACAGGATTCAGGAAAGGTGGAAGCTTGATAGGAAAGATGAAGCAAAATGGGAAAGGAAGAACACGAAAAAAACGTAGGCATTAGAGTAACTCAGACAAGATACAGGGTGGGAAGTAAAGCAAAGGGAGTCGGACTCGAGAATAAGAAGAAGAAGGGAGATAAGTATGGACAGATATAAGGAGTTTGGAAGGAAGATATAATTGTACATCTACGACGTAAAGTTTAGGGTCATAAGAAAACACCGAATCAGCAATAAAAAATGAAATTTATTATTTGGCCTGCAATGATGGATAAACATTGCTTTAAAACACAAAAAAACACCATATGTGTGCTTGTACCTTTAAGAAGCAAAGCCTCACATGTGTGAAAACGGTAACATGACAACACCTCATATGTAACATTTACGGGAGACACCGACATTATATATTTGCTGTAATGCCTTGCACACGACAAAGGTTTTCCTTTCCAATATATTTAGATACTTATTGAATCCAGATTCTGAAATAAACTGTCATATGATTAACTATCATATTTGGCTTGAAATTCCATAGAACCCGATGTGACCAATAGGCCATATGACGTTTTAGCACTGAGGCCCCCTTTTACATAATTATGTGGTTCTGCATTTGACATATGAGGTTTTTTCGCCCATTGATATCTTACCCTAGAATACCCAAAATTTACATATATTTAACACAAAACTTGCAGTTTTAGACAATCCTGTATTTTTTCCCAGGTGTTGCAAAATACACGTCTTTTCCCATTACGGTTTAGCAACATCCACGATGAAATTGTTTTGTTTTCGCCTCATAAGCACATACGGGTTAATTATTTTAATGTCACTAATGATTGTTCATTTACATCATGTGTGCACATATATCCGCACAAAAATGTCTGGGGTCTTTGATTTTTATATGTATTAATCACCGACCTTGCATTGGTGCCAAGGGAAGGGTTGGGTGGTCCATGGAACACCCACTAATTAACTCATTACGGCATTGCCGATTTTATTGTTTATTTTTTGTATGGCAAAGTGAGACAATTTTCAAAATATTTTCATGAAAAAAAATCAGTGTAAAGCGGGCCACGCGAAACAATTTTGGGATTAAATTGTGTACAGGCCTGTGTAAAAAAAAATTTGGTCTACCAAAATGGGGTACTCATTTTTCACTCATAATATCCAAACCGTTATCCAAATAAACGGTCCCCAAAAATAAGTCCCCCTCTTGGATGACCGGACTTTGTCATTAGAAAACTCACTTTGATGAGTGTATTTCTTCCCATCAAACATTTATTGTTTACAGGAAACATTTCCCATGTAATACAGTTCATCATTTGGTGGAAAGGTACAGACTGTCCCTAACACAAGCTTTATGTAAAAATGATGTTTCAAACAGCCCAAAAAAAGTGCCAACATTTTAAAAAAGTTCATTACTTTAAGGTCTTGCTTCAGTTTAGTTCAGCGCATGTTCCAAATTGTTCATTTAACATTACGATTCATTTCCCTTCTTTTCAATGATTATGAATTCAACTTCACCATTTTTCTTGGTCTCCTTGCTTGTAGTCCATATTCATTGAGTCTATTCCTAAATGTCCTGGAGAAACATTGCGTTTTTTTTTTCTCGGTTCCCTCGCTCTGTGGTACACGCCCTCTAATTATGATGAGTTATTTGAAAAAGAAGAATAGTGAGACGAGTCCTTATTTTATTACATATTTGGCTTAATTCAATTGTTATCGCAAATATTATGCAAAATGTTATTCCTTTATTTTAATTACTAATCTGTATCGTGTCGCCGGGTATTCGCCATGTTAATGATGGACATGTCTTGCCGTACTGTTGTAGCAGCGGGGTCTCCCATGACGAGGCAAATCTTTGACCTCACCAGCTTTGCATTCGCCTTGCAATCTCTTTACAGAACCCCTTCTTCCAGCAAATGCATTCATCCATCGCTCGTTATACTCAGTTTAACAACCCATTGCCAGAGAAATCACATTTACTCAATGTGTCATGAAAGATTTCTTGCAATATGTTCCATTCATCATCATCAATCATTTCATTCCTAAAGCATTCATTAAATTTAGCTTCGCTTTTTATGACCCACACCTGGATCAATTCATAAAGCATTATTTTTTCATTTCATGACCATGCATAACCTGTATCACTTCTGCCCTTATTCATTACGAAAAGCATTAATGTAACCGGGATTACAAGGCTGAATATTTGCAGTGCAGTTCAATTGTTTATGCATTAAGGACCACATTAAAGGGTTCAATTTCACATTATGTTGCAATAAGTTGCCAACAAGTTGAAAGTTCAACTTTTTTGGCTGTTGAAAAACATCATTTTTACACAAATGCTGTTGTAGAAAAAGGCATTACCTTTCAACAAATGATGAAAGGATACATGGGCAAGTGTTTCTGTAAACATAAATTATTTGGGAAGAAATACACCCAATCAAAGTGAGTTTTATCATGACAAAGTCTGGTCATCCAAGAGGGGGACTTATTTTTGGGGGGGACCGTTTATTTCACCCTGTAATGACAAAAAAATATTAGTTTTTTTTTCAGATACCAAAATTTTGACCGCTCAAAGTAAATCTGGGGTTATGACGACTATTTCTTTGTTACGCAATGGACATAGTTCTGGGATTTTGTTGCCATCTGTCAGATGTATGAATGCGCTTCTCTGATGATTCAAAATTAATTTTGATCCGTCAGGATCATTTGTTAATAAATACGTTGATCGTAAGAATCCCTCCTTTGGCACCAACGGGAATGAAAAAGTCCAATATATTTTGCTAATTAAAAAAAATAAAGTAAATACAATCTGGATTTTTTATTTGCTTAGAGGTATTACAATCATAGGAGAGAAACACGCAGAGGAAAACATCCTTTTTTGACTCTCGCTAGTTTTCATGCGCAACGACAAGCTCAATACATTGGGTCAACAAGACGAGGGAAATGCCCTTTTAGTTCTCGCACAAGTCCGAGTTAATTTCTGCACGTGGTTGTGCGTGATTACCAGCAAGTACAATTAGACAATTGATTTCTTTTGTGCTATTCGCTATCGGGGAGAAAACTCAAACAATCGACTCGAACTTCGATGTACTAGATTTAAGAAAACATCGAACTTGCATATTCTCCACTAGCATATTACCCGTTGCTGGATTTTCATTCACCAATGAAGAACATGACAAATTGGTTTTAATATATCTTATAATTCGTATCGTGCTGTGTGTATTATTTGTTGCAATGCATTATAAATAGATGAAAGGGTGGAAAAATAATAAAAAGAAAAAAAGGAAAAGTATCATCAATAATGTGGCAATGTAATTATGGATGTTGATCTTGCAGGTATCGTTATTCTAGTAAAATCGTTTGCACATGATGTGTTTTCTTAATTGATAGGTGTTTGCCTTAATATATTTCAAAGGTATAATGTTTTACTAATGGGAACATGTAAAGTAATAATAATAATATAATATGCCCATAACGATATGTGTTCGAAAGACATTAACAATATGTTCGCTGGCAATTAAATCCCATAAACGTAAAGAGTAGATAGTTGATTTATAATAGACAAATTATACTGAACATGAATACTCTTGTTAAACTATGGACCTAGGTGACTGCAATAGTGCTTTTTGCTGAGGTGGCGCAGCTGACATTGTGCTAAAATTGGAAGCCGTAAATGGTCTTTTTTGGAGCCGTAATAGTTCTTTTGAGAGCCGTAAACAGTTCTTTTGAAGCCGTAAATAGTCTTTTTCTGGCAGATGGTATGTGTTATATTTTGATCATTTGTCACTTTTACCAATCAATGACCAGTAATCATATGAATGATTATATAATGGAAACTATGTTTTAAGATGACTGTTTTGTTGTTACAACTTTAAATGATGATTTACAGATAAAATTGAATTTTCAATTATTCTAATGAGCTCTTATTTATATTTAAATTAATAAATAATTATATCATTTATTATGTATAGGATGACCCTTAATTTACACTAAATTATATTCATACCCTTTGTTATCCAAAACGGAATCAACTGTACTACTGTGGGCTAAGGAGAAAAATAAAATTTTCGCCCAATGTCTTAATTATTGCATAACGATCACCACTTTCTCCCTAACCACGCAAAAATAAGATTATATAATAATCCATAATACTTATTTATTATTATACATAGAAATAGTTACTTTTTTTTGGTTGTTTTTTGAAGAAAAGGATATGGAATTTTGGAGCTGAATAATGTTCTTGTGATCTGGGAAACACGCCGCATGTCGCAGAGGACATTTTCAAAAAATAAGGAAAAAGCTTAAACTCTGTTATATTGTAAACTTTTTGTCAGATTGTCCGAGGCGTAACTTTTGACTTGTGTATCAAAGAAGAAAGAAGTAAACAGTTATGGAACTTAATATTCAAACTCTGCAGTGCTAGTAAAACCAAAATATAAATTTCCCACCTATGGCGGGTTTTTTCCCGATCGTATCATAATATATGCAAAATACTATAGAGCGAACTCTTGCTAATACTCATACAAACGTTCATTGCTGGCGTGTACCCAGCGGCGGCTCTTGTCCAAATGCCCATAACGATATGTCTGAAAGACATTTAACCTTAAAAGGCTCGGGGCGGAACTAAATCGACCTACGGTGATACGCGGCGTTACGTTATCGCGCACTGCGTGCGAGGAAAAGCTTAAAGCTATCTCCCATTGAAATTACACTGTACGAAGAAATACAGTGTTTGTGCTAAGGATACAGTTATACTATGATTTATCTTATTTATTTGATTTATTTGTAGTAGATCATGTGTGCGCATACTTTAACACCATCATGATCAAATCTCCAAATTTTGCTTGCAAAAATGGCGAACACCATTAATTTTGCTATTTTTTTTAAGATTTTCGCATTTTTGCATGACGTCATCTTTGACATCACTGTGACGTCTACAAGGTATGTGGTACTTTGTTTGGTATCAATGGATCAGGATGCGTCATTAGCTATCCATTGTACCACCCCCCCCCCCCAAGGGTGAGATGGGTCCAAAAAGCCCGCTTCTTTTAGCGGTTAAAATTTATATTGTTAGCAGGCAATGAATTTCGTAAACTGTAAATATAGTGCTGCTGTTAAATCTGTGTGTTTGTTTTGATTATTTTTTGGGGGGTGTTGCGTGGTTTTTCGTTTGATTGTTGGTGTTTTGTTTGGGTTTCATTTTTTTTTCTTTTTTGTTTTGTTTTGTTCGTCCACTCTTATATTATAAAATTGGACTTTTTTTTTTTTTTTTTTTTAATAATTTTTAAAATAACGTTGAAAATTTGTGTCCTGTCCCCTATCTCCATTACCCTTTCTCCCAACAACACTTTCAGGCCGAAAACACAGATTCGTTGCCGCTGACCTTCCCCCTCGCAACACAATCTGGGATTTATATCTAACGAAGTGGTATGATGGAAAAGCTATTTCATTATCTTTAATTTGCTTGCAAGTAACTCAAAATCGGTTAAGGATAAGCAGAGCTATATTAGTTTGAATCAAGTAGTCGCCTTTCCCCTATCCACGGATTCCCATTGAAATGCCACGACGTCAAAACAAAATTTAAGACTCCTCAAGATGACAAGAGTATGTTTATGTAAAAAAAGTGGTATCTTAAAGTGTAAAAGCCAATGATAATGGTGTGATGTATTTATTGTGAAGCACTTTTTAATGATGGTTGAATATTGGTCTACCAAAATAGATAATACTTTAAACTCAACCGATGTCTGTTCCTTCATTATGGTATGTTTCATTGAGTCTCCAAAATGTACAGGTATCACGGCCACTTATGTTTCAAATGATTGCTCATAGTGATGAGGACATAGGAACGTTATTTAAGAGGGAAAATAGCGTCACATTTTTTTTCTGCAGACAATAAATAGCCCGATTTTTCTTCTGGACACTGTTACCTCTGAACGCCGGTCATTTTAAGGTGAATCCGTGGACAGAGCAGGGAAAACAGTCTACTTGATTCAAACGATTGTAGCTCTTTCTTTTATACCTACCCGATGTGAATGATCTTTGCATGAAAATTGAAAAGATCCTGAACTAAACGCTTTCAGTGAATAGCACATGTTAGATATAATACTTAAAAAAAAACATTCAAAATGGCGGACACAATTGGGTCATTTTTTTTTACTCACCCTGTATTATTTCCTTAACACAACCCAAATTTTCACAAAACCATGACATTATGTCCCGAAGGACTGGTTTGTTTTATGTTCGGTTAGTTTTTTGCTAATTAATTGATATAACTGGATGGACCTAGTCCCAGGATGGACGATGTAGCACTTTTGAGGTGGATTTGGCCTTTTGTTCGCTGAACGAACATCCTGGCATGGTAAATAATGATATTCACCATTTGTAAAGAACAATTTTTAAACCTGTAATTTAAAGGTCATAGGTGTTTTATTCACAGTTATGATAACATCATTTGAAAATATTCATTCACAGAAATTCCGAAACCGACTACTTTCGGTATATCATAGAAAGAAGAAGGATACACCCTACAAACACCGGGTAATTTTCATTTTTTCATTGTCATTTGACTGGGGTAATAGCAACATACACACTACTAAGGAAGTTGCCCATTTTTTGTGTCTTAACACAAGTGACCAAAGGGGTTTTCAGGTCCCGTTGGTGCCCAGCCCAAGGGGTGGGGGGGCGTATTGGGGGTCCCATGGGACCCCGGCCCCAAACCCTAAATAAAAACACTTTCCCGAAGAAATTTTTGCCCCAAATTTTATACCACTGCGTAGGGTCATGACAACTCGCAAATCAGCAATAACATGAAATTGTTATTCAGGCCTGCAAATTTAAGGGCAAAACATTGTTTTTCAAAATCAACATGCGAATTGGACAAAGACGGAATTTCACTGAACCTTGCGCTACAAATCAATCTTTTTGAAAACTTAATATGTTGATATCTATTCTAAAAGACGCAAAATTCATATATTTAAGCACAAAAACTCTGCAGTTTTAGGGATCCTGTATTTTTTATTACGGTTTGGGCAAAATCCACGTCATTTTCCAAAGAGTTTGTACAGTACGTTTAGCAACGTCCCCAACGAATTGTTTGTTTTCTGCACATAAAGGGTTAATTATTTTCAAGGTTACTGTTGTGACGATAATTTTATCTTCAAATAAACGCTCTCGCTACTCGTGAAATTAATCACGTATAGATTTTTTTTCAGCACGATAAGAGATGCTAAACACTGATTGCTCACTCGATATTCTTCAGGGTCGCCTATTGTGTTCTTTGTTAGGCGACTCGTCCTCGGTAATAAAACGATCTGCAGTTTTCTCTCGTGGTAGTTTGACTGTGCTCTTCTTCTCATCAGCATCTCTTGGTGTGAGAGGCTCCCAACTCATGTAGGATTTAGGCGAGTAACTTTCCGCAATTACAAATTGTCAATGGTAATTTTGTATTGTCCCTAACTCGCATTTTAGTTTTAACTTGTGTATGCTTGCAACAGGAAACCTTTGCATATGCTGTTGAAGGTGAACTAAGTAATAAATATATTTTAAATGACATGGTGTTTTTGATATGGTATTTCTTATGGATGTTATCGCACATGTTACGGCCGTTCTAACGCCCAAAGTAATGGTTGCAAACCAATAGTTTGTGTATTGAACTTTTTTTAACCACCCTTACCAGACTAAGATCTGATGTGATATGTTACCAATCCGTACCCAAGCTTTGATCTCTCCTCGAGTTCTTCCCGGTACTCCGCAGCAAATATTTTTTTCCAGCGAGTCCCCCCCGACTTCGGTATAACAAATGGTGGAGGAAGCCGTTTCGGTATTTGTTATTTTATATCAATGTTATGAGGATCCTATCACTGGGTAACATCATTGAGGCATTTTGGGCATTTTGTCGTCAGCAGCAAAACTCCGGAAGATGAGCACAGCAGTCCTACCCTTACCACTTTTATTTTTATTTTATGTTGGTAATTATTATAATGGTGGTATTTTTGTGATTTATTTGGTGGCGTCAAATTTGAGTATACATGTACTTTATTTACCCTTAGATGTACTACATTATTAATTGATGTATAGGCCCGTTTGTCATTGAGTGACTGTTACGCAAAATTTACTTTACCTTCTTACATCATACCGCCCGCCACAGTCTAGGCTGAATTACGTAATTGTATTCTTTCTTTGTATGCATGATGATTTAAGGTAGCGATGTGAGATTATTGTTGTGAGTTAACCAGGTATACAACTATTCGTGCTTGAAATTTAGCATTGATTTATGTACGCGTATTTATTGTGCGATTAGTTGAAAAGAGATTTCGCATTCAACTAGCAGGCACTGATACATGTTTTATGAATGCTTTTCTGTAATTACGTTTCCAATTGTTATTTATTTCGTGATGAAATCGGAATCTGATAGTGCGTATTTCTATGACAAATTGAATTTGATATGGCTAAATAACGATTGTCACGTTACATCTTAACTAATCAGGTAATCCTGAAGATATTTAGATGGCTTTTCATTGTTTAAATGTTAAAAATCATCTGCACTTCGGACTATACGTCAGATAAATCAGCGCTTGCGCTACTTATCAAAATTGAGGATCATGCTAGAATCTTTTTGGAATCAATAGCAGAAATGGCGATAAAGACACGGTGCAAAGCTCCATGACATCTTAAAGAATTTTAAGGCGAAGTCATGGCGCTGGAGTGTAGAATCTACATTGTTATCGCGCAAGCAACTCATTAACGAACGCTTGACAAGTATGCTTCCGATATCATGCGCTGGTGTAGACCATTAAGAACCAGACGCTGAACAATTGTCATTTTGTCCGCGGCCATTTTTTTTTTTTTTTTTTTACCATCGCTTCGTTGTTTTGTATTTTCAAACACAAAAAACTTTTGGAAGCTTTGACGCGGCTAGATTGGGTCTCGCAGTGCAAAATACCGCCAGTGAAATTGAACCTTCGTACTGATAAACCTGAAACACCATGAATCTGTTCGTTCAATTCTTCAATAACAAGTGTGGTCTCTAACTTAACGTCTAACTTGACAAACTATAGTTTGACAAATCAAGTCAAGCGATTTTTTCTTCACTTAGTCATGGAAACGACTCGGCACATCAATCAAATTTAGGCCAAAAGGGCTCTTGTATTGTTATTTAGGTGTGGTCGCGAGGTCATGGGTGGGGAAATGTTACGCCAAACATGGGGTTTGATGGGAACCTTTAAACTACTGTACCCTCTGCGTACGAGAGAAAGAAAACACGTGTTCAAAAACACGCGGGTGGGTCAAAGCTTAGTCAAAGAAACATGAACTGTATGTACTTTTGTAATTGACATAACTGCATAACCAAACGTTTCCCATCCTTATACACAGAGTTGGATATGCAAAGTTCTAATATGTATGAAAATAGCTTCAGATGAAAATACCATTTCCACTTCCGTAAATGGCACTTCGGTAGAGTATTTAATAGATACAGGTGCATCAATTAACCTCATCGATCAGGTTGGTTATTCCCAATATCCCTGAATTTCAACATATGATACAAAAACCTCTTGTTGTCTTGGCTTGTGCAGCTGATGGAAGCAATTTGGAAATAACTGTATTCATTGTTTTACTTATATCTGTCAATGCAGTGCTTTTTTCCAGTGTCCCTCTGAATATTGCTCGAAATCGCCACCTCTGGTAATGTTTTGGAAGGCAAGTTTTTGAAGGAACATGTGTCAATTACTTATTGTGGCCAGAACCCATTGAAGCTAAATAAATGCAGTCATATTAGAGTTCTGGAAAAACAGGAAATCCCACCTCATACTCATCCGTTGTCGAGGGCAAAATATCCAACAGTTACCGCACAAACAATTGCATTGTCAAGGTGGAAGGCGTAGTCCCTGCTTAGGAATTTTGGTCGCCAATACCGTGTCAAGTGTATCTGATCAATGTGCTCATTTAGTAGTAAATAACACATCAGATGATCCATCATTTTGTACCCTCGGACCAAATTAGCACATTTACCCGCATTAAATCACAGAGAGGGTGTTTCGTTTTCTTTTTGGATGATGAAATTGTTAATGAAGTAACATTCCCTTCAGTTGGATAGTAATGATTTCTGCACTTACGAAGTTCTTTCTAAAGTGTCTTAAACCTGATCATTTAAACATCTTCATACACTTCAGAAATTAACCTGATCTTTAGGGATTATATTGATGTATTTAAAGATGAAGATGGTTCTCATGGAAATTATTCGGGTGTGAAATATGACATAATCACAGATGGACATCCTCCTATTAACTCAATTGTTTACTTACATGTATGTGTGAACATATACAGCAAAAAATAGCTTGAATCTTTGATAATTAACAATATTTTTTTTATTTTTTTTCCCCCCCGTTGTGGCCCAAGGGGGGGGGGGGGTGTTTCCATGGAACCCCACTA
Organism: Ophioderma brevispina; assembly: GCA_023653785.1. Lineage (NCBI taxonomy): Eukaryota > Metazoa > Echinodermata > Ophiuroidea > Amphilepidida > Ophiodermatidae > Ophioderma > Ophioderma brevispina. Next base: position 58,395 of record JAMKCH010050374.1, read on the forward strand.
ATTAACTGATGGGCTTGACAATTTTAAGGTTGAAGCTCCAACAGAAATAGGTATACGTCCAATTTGTGTGCGTTGAGATAACAACTTTAACATGGGTTGTACCTAACACAGAGAACTTTCATGGGAAACCTAGCACTGTAGAAGTACATTTTAACTGTATTAGAAGGGTCCTCTCTCTCTCCCTCTCTCTTGTGGTCAAGTGTTTCACTCACGTTGAAATCACTAGTGGTCCATGGACCCCCTAGGAAACCACTTCCTGCTCGAACTTTTAAATTAAACTTACATAACACCAGGGGTCATAAGACAATCACCAAAGATGAAATAAAAATTGAGTTTCATTATGTCGGCTTAAAATTACGGGGCAAAACATTGTTTTCGAAACGCGTCAAAATTGAGCGAACTTAGGAGACCTTTCACAACCCTGCATCATCACATGCATTTTGGGTATACATGTACATGTTGACTATCTGCTCTAAAGGAACCCTTAGTACTGTATAACCAAATAGTTATATTTTGACAATCTTGTATGTTTAATGGGTCATTTAACTACGTCATTTTCCCATAGGTTTTTACTTGACGGAAGTCAATTGCGATCAAATGTAAATGCCGTTATCATATAAAAGGTTAACTGATTTTTATTTTGATATTTAATGATTTATTAGCGTGTATTGTGCATAACCACAGAAAAAAACTATTTGTTTTTACAGGGTTTATTCAACTATTATTCTTCAAAATCACAACTCCATTGGTGGACTGGGGGATCCTAGGGACCCAAGCTATTACTAATTACGGCCTAGGCAGTTTGAATCCTTATTGTCTTGGCCCTAGGCTTAGTTCCACCCCCCCCCCCCCCCCCCTACCACACACATGTTCTTGTTCTCGCTTTGTTATTTTGTTATGTATTAAAAATGTTAAAAAAAAAACAAACGTTAATTTTTTTTTTGTGATGTGGCGGCGGCGATAGCCAATTGTTTCATTATCATGATTATTTACTCTATCTAAATAGCCCGCACCTATCGTATTACCCTTCAGACCAATTGCGGATTCTTACGCACGATTTCGGTTAAGGAACCAGACAGTTTACTCTCTGAGGATATGCTACATTCAAACATTACACCTCTCTCTGTATGCTTCCGCACTTTTACATTTCACCCACGTTTGTCTTGTCTTGAAAAGTGGAACGCTTGATAGGTCACGCAGTTAAAACATCGCATATCATGCTCTCATTTCGAAATGCAGAACATGACAATTAGAGTAAGTATGCTTGCCTCAACCAGGTTATCCTAATTCTAGTAAACAAACAAAGCAAAACAAGAACAAGCACACACACACACAAACAACAACAAACGAAGTGGGTGCAGACATAGTTTTACGTACCGCTCTACAAGATTTGAGCTTTGAGATTTGACAACTAATTAGTTGCGCTTTTTTCCAAGCAAAGTGTAGACAACTAAAAGGGACAGTCCATCATGGGCAAATCAGAGGATTTTGTAGTAACATTCGCTCATAACAAACGAACAAGTAGGTTGAAAGGGTGTATCGGAGTACAGGCAACGGAGATTATGCTTTACCTTAGGCTCTTTTGATTTAAGGAGTCCACCATGAAAGTAATTCCTGGCACAATGCGTAATATTAGCCTTTATATACACAGACCGACTACCAATTCAAATGTACTAAAGTCTAGTGCATAGTCGGCAGTTATTTTTGATATAAACTAATATTAAGAGTAGTTGAAGTTTAACCCTCGTCTTACCTGAATTTCCCTTCTGTGCGCTAAAATTCAAAAAACTTTCGTAAAAAGCTCTTAGGTAATCGTTCTCTCATCCTTTCCGGTCATTTTAGCAAAAAAATGTGAAGGTAGCACCTTCACCGGGGTTAGGGTATGCCGTCAAAATCGAAGGGTAGGGGGTGGTTGCCACCCAAGGATATTTTAAGGTGCATTTTTGAAAATATTATGCACAGTATGGCTCTAAAACTCCAAGTTTATGTAAAACTAGCCAATTGACATCATTTAGAGCTGAAAACCGCATGAAAATCCGATATTCCTAGTTTTTTAGCGCAAAATTGGATTTTCGCCTATTTTCTGTGGAAAATGCCAATTTTGCCGACTCGCGGACTTGATGACGTCATTGTGACGCCATACTAGGTATGTTGGTACATATTTTGGTATCAATGGAAAGAGGAGGACCATATAGCTATCTAATGGTATCAAAATCATAAGCACTGGGCGCTTTATAACGAATTCTCGAGGGGGGTGGTAACACCCCCCCCCCCCCTTGGTAAACCGTGTTACAAAAAAGCTTGGTAAGACGAGGGTTAAGTTGTCTAAATAATTATGAAGCATAATGGCCGTTCGACCACTGCTTTTTGGTATTGCCTAACTGAGTTTTGAAACCGACAAAGTGCGACATCCGACATTGTTCTGGTTGGTTATTTGTTTGTTTGTTTGTTTTTGTTTGTTTATTTGTTTATTTTTGTTTTTTTTTTAATCACAGCAATTCTAAGACATAAGACAATTGTTTCGGACTTATACATGACGAAATGAAATGTATTTGTTTTGGCGTGTTATGGTGTGAAAAAAAAGACAATATAATCGAAAGCTATACACCTTGACAACTAGCTTGTGAAAAGCAGATTGAAGTTGCGCATCCATTGGGATTTTATTGGCAACGTGTCGGCAATTAAGGAGAAACACATTTGACTTTTAATAAGTCGATGACCTTAATCATCCCTTAATAAAACAATGACAATATCAAATTAAGATAACACACTACCTGGGTCGTCTGTTACCAGTTTATAATTATCACTTTCATCGGACCAATGAAAATAGTTGACAAAGATTGTCAATTAATTCATACTGACCTATTTTTGTTTTCAGCGACAAATAAAGTAGAGCGTCAGTAAATGCTATTTATGGTACTATTAAACGTTTGACATACTTCATAGCTTACATTTTGAAGCATCTTCAATAAACTATCATTTGTCATCAATAATATTCACTGAACAAGCAAAATCAATGAAATGTATAATGATATGCAACAAGCAATTTTACTAATTTTACCCTACAAACACAAAATTATCACACGTATGGGGCTACACTTCCAAAGGAATTAAATTTATGTTCATACCTTTACTCAATTCGCTCTGAAACAATAACAATGGGGTGATTTTTTTCTGTATATAGATTTAACTTCTTTGACTTGAGATTTATAGAGGTGTCAATGAACACTTTGAAATGTGTAGGTGGTTTATTTATCAAGTAATTCGGCGCCCTGAAATCAAGGTTTACCATGCTCTATTTCGGTTCGAAGTATACATACTGAGTGGTCCAAAATGTTTAGCATTTTTTTGTCTGCAAATTTCTCAAAAGTTTATGAACATATCATAATTGTTTAAATATATTATTAAGTACAACATCTTGTTAGCACCTGGTGAAAACGGCGTTGAAAACAAAGCTCAATAACAAATTGTATAGGTGCGTACCCATGCTCGGCAACTTGAAAGCGGGTGCGCAAAGCATAGTTAACTTACTGTGTGTTATTAACCAACATGTTATACTGGTTACTATGGAAATTGACAGTTTTGCTGACATGCGAACTTGATATCGTCATTCTGACGTGATAGAGACATGTTGGTAATCATTTTTGGTATCAATGGAAAGAGAAGGATCAGAGCTATCATTGGAAATCCAGCTGTGGGTAATATGTGTGTAGTCCTGGGATGTTGCGGAACTATCTCACACCTCCATCACTTTCGTAGGATCACTCCTGTATTTTTACCTATTTATACAAAAAAAAATCGCTTGTTGTATGAGAAGGGGCGTAAAATGACAATTGACGATTACATTAAATAATTTGGCACAAAAAGGGGGTTTTGACAACTGAAGGGGGTGAAAACCATCCCCCTTTGGGAGACGAGGGTTAAATTGACTCTATCGCTATGACATTTTCAGGAATATTTTCTAACAGTCCCTTCTTACCTTAAAACAAATAACAAATAGTCATATGGTGTTTTTCAATATTTGTGATGCCTGGCAAAAGTGTTGCGTTTTTATTGGGACACGCTGTATAAAAATCCCAAAGAGAGCATTACGTATCATAAGTAATGGTGAATTTAGATGTAATACAATCCGTCCTGAACAAATGCATTTGTGACTGTTAAAGCACATACAATTTTGCCAGATTTCTCTTATGAAATCTTTATCAAACACTCAAATATTCACAGTATTTGAATTCAGACTGCCTTGTTAACAAATATTTTCTGAAAAATCGATTAAATTTGCAGGTACTAAGCTCTGGAATGGTGTAAATGACAACATTAAATCTGCTGTGTCAGTGAAGAAAAAAAATGTAAAATATACAACGATATACGTGATTGTTGCCAGTTGTTTTTTTTTTTTTTTTTTTTTGGGTTTTTGTTTCATTCTTAATATCAGTTTAAATCCTGTGTTGCATTATGACCCTTTTATTACAGTAAACATCTAATTCTAGCATGTATTATTTGGTTCTGTCGACTTGATTGTTGGATGTGACAGATTGATTACTGTGCTTTGTCTGCAATTATCCTTCTGACTCTAAACCTGCTGCCATGTCCAATTTCAATCAATTTAGCAAAGTGGGGTTACAGATTGACGGGTTAATAAGTCTTACCTCTATCATCTGGTGTTGTTTTATTATCTGTATTATGTGAGTGAGAAAATAATAAATAACTCATCTGAACTGACCTGAGCGGACAAACTAACACTTTTTAAATATTTAGACCAGTAAATTCTATGGCAGTTTGAGATTTTACAACAAATCTGGCAACCATTTTTGTTTGGAAATAATTTTTTTGACTCTTCCCATGGTTTGAATTGCTTTAATGAATTAAAGCGTAGTGGGATTCCGCCCGGCAAACAAACCGTGACCTCGACGGTTCAACTGGAGGGTAAAAACAATGTTTTAATTTGCATTATACCTGTGCTAAGGATGCATCAAAGGGGTAAATGCGGTATCTTAATAGATACATTTTTGAATTATCATCGTCAGCTCTGTCCATTGCAACAGGTTCAGCAGAATTCAGTTTGTATTACACGCTTATTTTAAGTAAAGAAAAACAAATAATACAAAAAGGTCAAGAGTATTGTTTGCATAGGCGTGTCCAGGAAATTTTATTGAGGGGGGGGGGGGGGGGGGAAAAAAAAAAAAAAAAAAAAGACTAACGGGTGGGGTCCAGGGGCCCGGCTTAGGGCCCCTGGTGGGGTCCATGGGCAACGCCCGGCGGGGTTCCAGGGGGCAGAGCCCCCTGAAGCTCCTGAGGTTTTAGGGTTTTCAAGACCTGAAAACGCCTTTCCTTTGTGTACTTCTTCCGACACTTTTTGATCCGCATTTGCATAAAAAACTCAAATAAATGTACCATGTTCCTCTTCTTTTTCTTCTTTTCTCCTTCTCTTTTCCTCTTTTTTCTTTCTCCCTTCCTCTTTCTTCCTTCCTCTTTTTTCTTGAGAACTGTGAGGGGGGCTTTAGCCCCCAAGCCCCCCCCCCCCCCCCGGGTACGCCGTTGGTTTGAGCACAGGGTGGTTATGGTTTAGATGCAAATACACCACGTTTCTTTAGGCAGCTATTTAGTTATAACACATGGCAATTGTATAGAAAATCTACCGTTGTCATTATACATTACAAATCCCAAACGAATATCAAGAGGCACGTTGTGTTAAAGAGTTTTTTTTTTTTTTCTTTATTTGTATTTGGCAGCCTACCCCAGGCAACCTACCTTAAAATATGATTTGAAATTTGCGACACCTTTGGCATGATCAGATTGGTCAAGACCGTTTTCCACTAAACGAGCTCCTAATTGACGTTATTACGAGGATGTGACCTGTTATCACGGTCAAAATCCAATAAGAAGATTTTCCTCAACAGTGAATAAAATCGATTTCCTTCTAAATAAACATCGGATTTTTTGTTTTGTTTCTGAGCAAGTGCCTAATTTGATAGAGACTAAAATAATAAGAGAGAGGTTAAAAGGTACCCAATATGCCATTAATTCAGAACGCTTTTAAATCAAATCAGCCAAACTTGAATTGGTATCATGGCAAAACACTATGTGTTCTAGCATCAAAGAGTTCTGTAAATTTATTCCATTTGGACATGTGCATCGTTTTTCTAACTAAACAAATTAGATTAGTTGATAAGTATGAGCATACTATCGTGTCAAAGTATTTGTGAAATGATTCCGTTTGGAAGCAAGGTAGGCATGATGCTCCCTGTGTTAGTAGCTGCAATAAGTTTAATTCATATTAACCCCCCCCCCCCCCTCGAAACCCACACTGGGAATCTGCCATAACACCATAATATGTGTCATAACTTCCATACAGATGAATGGAATAAACTGTTTGATATTTTAGAAGAGATTAAGAATCCATATGGATTCGTGGTTCGCTGGGCATATATTTCATTCATTGTGACGTCAATCGCATGAAAGTTTGTACGAATATAGTATTAATAGAAAAAGGAAACAATATCGTGGGGTTTTTAACCATCGAACTTTTCTTTAGAAGATTATAGTATGGCGATTGGGACTGGTAAATTTTAAATACCTATATAGGTTCGACAGGGCCTTCAATATTTTTTTTCAGAGGTTATAGTAATCATCTATCATTGACTTCTGGATGCATTAAACATTGTTGTAGGGTGATATGCCACACACAATTTAAAACTAAAACGATTGCGTAATGAAACACAATGGTTGAATTTGATTATTTAACCCTGTCTTACCAATTTTGTCTTTTTTTTTTGTACATAGGATTATCAAGGGAGGTGGTTACCACCCCTCGAGAATATGTTATAAAGCACTCGATGATTTTGATACCAGTGGATAGCTATGATCCTCATCTTTCCATTGATACCCAAATAAATAACCAACATACCTAGTATGGCGTCACAATGACGTCATCAAGTCCGCGAGTCGGCGAAATAGACATTTTCCACAGAAAATAGGCGCAAATCCAATTTTGCGCTAAAAAGTAGGAAAATCGGATTGTAATGCGGTTGTTCTACCTCTAATATGGAAATGACACAAGCTTTACCCATAAAACATGGATTTTAGGAGCCATAGTGTGCATAATATTGTCAAAAAATGCAACCCCCCCTCTTACCTTTCGACTTTGATGGCATACCCTAACCCGGTGAAGTTGGTACCTTCACAATTGTTTTCGCTAAATTGATCCAGAAAGGATAAAAGAATGATTACCTAGAAGCTTTTTACCGAAGCTTTTGGCATTTAGGCACACCGGAGCAAGTTAACTGGAGGGGGGGGGGGGTAACCCCTGGTAATACGAGGGTTAATTAGATAATTAACATGGTCCATCCAAAGTTAGTATTTGTGAATACGCCTACATATTTAGCATTTCAAGAATGAGAATAATATGCATATTACGATCGAATCTCGCTCCAAAACAAACACATAATACCCACACACTCTCGCACACACATCCGAAAATACGGCGGTGAAATAAAAAAAAACAAAAGGGACAACTACAGATAAGCGTTAAAGTAAATCACAACATTCAAACATAGACAAACAAAATCAAGGTCTCAAATATCATTTTAAACAATCCTAGGCAATTGAAATATTACGAAATGACAGATGCCAACAACTGAGTTACTTTTTTGTAAGTAAGGGTGGGTGTGGTGCGTTGTTTTGTATAATGATTTAGTATCTTTGTTATTACATATCGACGCCACCCATTAAACTCGGCACGCTAATAACGTTTCAAAATGTTAGGTGTAAATCAGATAATGTTCCTAGTTGAGCTGCAGACACTGACTGAGATTCATAAAATGGAGGAAGAGAAGGGCAATTCAAGTAGGAAGTTAAGTTATGGTATATGCACGTACCAGATCAATTCCATTAATTGTTATTTGGAAATAACAAAATCGAATCTCAATTGTAAGTTGGTGAAGAGTGTTAAGTGCGCCATGCCCGTTCCAATTGTTCTTTGTAAATTATCCATTTGCGGCGTGTAGCGTTTCTAAATCGTCACTCTAAGACATTTATTGTACTTTTGTATTCAAGCTAAATAACACGGTTATTTACAACCTTATTGTAAAGACATATAATCCACACTGACCTACTGATGCCATTTTATACTACTGTCTGTTCAATAACTTTTATTAATTAAAATTTTATTATTATTCAAACAATACCCACGTTTTCGAATTAAATCACGAAAAAAAGTTGAACTATGGGCCCTTCCATTCTGGACCTAAGACGTGTTTTACATTTACAAAGGGGGGGGAAAAAAAAAAAAAAAAAATGGAACATTTACACTTCAAATCTATTGACTTGGTATTTCAACCTCGTTTTGAAAAGGAGCGAATAAATGTTTGGTACCATTAGTAATTACGTTTTGTGGAAGGTTCCATGACTCCACTTTGAAGGTAGACAAAGTTATCGTCGGAGGAATATGATTCCCGATTAATATTGGCGCAATTGCCAACTTTGTCACCAGATAAATCAACCGTTGTTATTTGCACTGAATTTTTGCAATACAAACGAGATGATATTGAATGAGTCGAACGTCATTAACTTTGAATGGACGGCTTTTATACAGCAGAGCTTATGATTCTTTTGTTCTAACCATGAATCAAAAAGACCAGGACCTCTGTAAAGTATCGGTATTTCAACGATTCCTTTAAACCATGCATGAATGCACGCGCAAACACTGAAATCAGGCAAGGTCCATGAATCAATAATTGTTCGTATAACATACTTTTGAAGCGCCCCTAATTCATGAATGTGTCCTGCATCAAAGTTTCAGAGGTCAAAAGTCAATTTCACCTGGACCCCCAGTTTTTTAGTTTTCCAATAAAAAATCATTGTAAATTGAATCCAAATCCAAAGAAGAATATAGTTTTTTCAAGTTGTAACCCAATGATCTTGTTGGGTCCAATGATGAAATCACAACTTTTTCGTTCGTGATTTTTTTTCGAAGCGTATCTTTTTTTAAAAATAATTTATTAAAACCGAACATCTAAGTTAATAGAACAGACGATAGGAAGCTTCATTTGACTTTTCAATTTACTGCGGAATGTTTGACTATAGCGTCACTAACCTTTTTCAGAACCTTTTCAGTCACACTTTGTGGGAAAATGAACATCTTGCTGAATGAGTTTACCCATGAAAATGGTCAATATAGACCAAAATCTAAAACAAGAACATAGCTAAATAATAATAATACTAATATAAACAAATGTAAACAAATTAAATAGAAGACCAAGATATTATCTATTCTCTCGTAATAAAATGTAAGTGTAGCCATTTGATCTCAACATAATATAATAATAATACAAGAACTTATAAAGCGCCTACTTTACTAGGCATCCTAGGCGCCAAGAAGGAAGGAGAAAAGCGGGAAAGCTAAATGTTGGCGAATAGTTGTTTGTTAAGAAGCCTTTTTTGAATGACATGCTGGAATTAGCTCTCTTGATGGCAGGGGGCAAGGATTTCCAAACGAGGGGCCAATGATGGAACAGCCCGGTCTCCAAACTCCTACGCGACCGAGGGACCGCGAGACACTCACCGGCAGCTATGAACTGAGAGAATTGATAAATGTCTATGACTCACAGGGAATAGAGTAGCTTGGGGTGGCAGATTAGAACCTTTATGTAGGCACAGGCGTACGAAATTTTATTCTGGCAGAAACCGAGAGCCAGTGTAATTCCTGAAGCAAAGGGGAAGTGTGCGTGCGCTTAGCTTCTTGCAAATACGCCTGGCTACTCTATTCTGCAAGGAGGCGTGCAAGGTCTTTCTTAGCCCACCATTAAGGATTGAACAAACTAGTCCATTCGGGAAGGACAAGGGCCGAAACATCATTATGAACCACCTGGTTAAGAGCAGAAACCCTCCTGATGCACTTAAATTACAATTTGTCAGTTTAAGGAGCGCGAAGAGAAGTAATGTGATCAGTCATACCCAGGCCAGCGCACTGTCAAAAACCACACCAAGATTTTTAATGGAGGAGGAAACATTGATTGCAAGGCCGCCAACAGAAGATTGAGATGCTGAAGGGCTGAGTAAGGATTGGGACCAGGCAGAGAGTCCCGGCCTCTTGGATGTTCACTTAAGTTATTATTGCACAACCAAGACTGCAAATCTTATCTTCGATGCAACTGAGGAGAGCCTAAACAAACAGCAGGCAGCATCACCAGGCCGTGTAGGATCAAACTTACTTAGTAACTGAACATCATCAGCATATAGATGATACCTAATGCCAAGTTTGCAAATAATTTGACCAATGCAGCTAGAGTAATAAGTAAAACGAAGGGGGGGTCCAAGGACGGATCCTGAGGGGCAACCACATTCAGATTGACGGACCCAGAAGAAGCTCCCTTAACCAACACATTACATGTCTTTGGTCCAGATAGGACTGAAACCAATCCAGAGCAAAACATATTCAGTCAACCCTCTTTTCAGAATGAATGGCCCTTCGGTTTGAACACTGATCTACCGAAGTGCCCTTCATTTTGTTTTCGCCGTGCGAAAATCCCTTCTGGTGCCAAATTGACATTTTACGCTCCACCATTTCATTTTAAAGAAACACCCATCGGGGTATAGGTAAGCTGCAAAGTAAATCCCAAAGTGGTGGGTGGAGGTGTGGCAACCACCCATCCTTTTTTTTAGGGGGGGGGGATACCAACACGCTTAGTGCGACGCCAGGATATCACTGACAGACACTTTATTTTTGTAACAATGGGTAGCTATGATCTTCTCTTTTCAATAATACGAAAAAAATCACCGACGTGCCTATGTTACGTTACAATGGCTTCACAAAGTTTGCATGGCAGTAAAACTCTCAATTTCCATAGACACACACTGTGGAATAGGCGAAAATTCAAGTTTTCACCTAGGAAAATAGGAATATCAGATTTCGAGCATTTTGCTCTAAATCATGGCAAATGAAAAGTTTGCATACATAAAGCTACGTAGTACCAGTAAAATCAATTCTACACACAATATCGAGTATGTTTCATACTTGCCTTGAAGTAAAATGGAAATGATTGTACTTATTCCGATACCAATGTAGAGTGTCATTTCTAAGCTACCCTGTGGTAACGAATTTATAGATATCGAATGTCTAGTAAGAAAATTCAAAAGTGTGCAAGAGTGTGGTGATTACCACCCCCTTCCCCGGCCCCCCTTTCCTCCTTCGAATGTGCTGTTACTGCTCGGAGGCATGCGATAACTTCAATAGTGAGATAACTTCAATAGTGAACACAATACTAATTTGCCGCTTACTTTAACTCTCAATAACAGCTTCGACTGTTCAAATATTAAATGTGCAAACGAGATGTTTCAAATGACAGGTGTCCCACAAAAATGTAAAAATTCTGATTTTCGCACTGGTGAAAAGCTTTCTGTAAAACTATTCCCATCTGAAATAATTAAGCTGCGAAACTGTTTCTTTGGTACAAAAAATGTGAAATTCTAATCTCCTATAGGAGCACATACTACATTCAGCCTAATATGTTTTCTGTTGAAATATAAGCATATACAAAAATTCTTTCTGTAGGCAAATAAAAGGTGAGATTCTATCGCGTATTAATATATCATACATATCACAGAAATATATATATATGACTTGAATCGCATCGCAACTGGAAATCAAGAAAAAGCTTAAAACGAAGCGGTTAGCCGCAGGAGACTGGCGACGACTAGAAACCGCCATGCATGATGTTGATACTTTATAAAATATAACATACCAATGTTCCACTAAGGACCATATGGGGGGGGGGGTTACAGGGACCACCGAAATTTGTTTTCGCGCTGGCCGCTTTACGCGTGGATTTTTGCGCCGATTTTTTTGAATTCTCGGACTTTAAATGCGCTTCTTTTCATACCAAGGTATAACACCGGCCAAGCCGTTTAATGAATAATTAGTGGGGTCCATGGAACCCCCCCCCCCCTTGGGCAATATAGGAAGTCATTTGAGAATATTTTAAAAAATAAGAATAAGAAACCGAGAACCAAAGCAATTTTTTTCACACATCTAGTAAGTAAACAGGTATTGTAACAATAAAACATAGTTAACCATTTTATGTGATGAAAACAAAAAAAAAAATTCCATCATGTACGTGCAAACCGTTACTGTTAAAAACTCTATGGGAAAATGACGTGTATTTGGCAACACCCGTAAAAAAAATACGGATTCCCTAAACTGTTGGTTTTGTGTTAAATATGAAAGTTTAATTGGGTCTTCTAGAATAGATATCGACATAAATAAGTTTTCAAATGTTTGATTGTAAGCGCAAGGCTCATTTGCCAATTTTCGTGTGTTTTGAAAACAATGTTTGTCCCTAATTTGCATCCAAAATAACAAAATCATTGTATTGCTGATTGGGGTTTGTCTTATGATCCTTACACATGTGGTATAATTTGTGCAAAAATTCCCTCGGGAAAAGTGGTTTTCCTGGGGGTTCATTGAAACCCCCCTGGGGCACCAGGCGGGCGTGGGAAATCCCCTTGATCCTTAAGTGCTAGTCATAAACGCTGCTTTATGAGCGTTTTCATTAGAGTGAAACACGCAACGGAACGTTCTTTTTTGAACTCTCACTAGTTTTTAGGCGCACGACCAGCTGAAATGCATTGGGGTCAACCAGACGAGGCCTGGGAAACTGCCTTTTTAGTTCTCGCACAAGGCCGAGTTTCTGAACGTGGGTGTGCGATTACTCAAGCAATCGACTCGAACTTCAATGTACTAAATTTAAGAAAACATGAACTTGCCATCTTCTTCAATAATGGCATATTAAACCGTTGATGATTTCATCACAATGACGAACATGACGATTTGGGTTTTGATATAGCTTGTAATTCATATGCGTTGCAGTGTTTATGCAGTTGCAATTGCATTACTACATAGCTGAAAGGGTGGAAAAATTATAAAAGGAAAAGGAAATATACATATAATGTGGCCAAATGTATAGTATGGATGTTGATCTTGCAGAATAGTGTTATTCTAGTAAAATCCGTTTGCAATAGTTGGTTTTCTTAGTTGATAGGTTATTTGGTTCAATAGGAATAGGTCAAATTCTTTCTTTTTGTTGAGCCAGAAACGGTAATGGAATTTTGGCAAACTGATTCTATGTCAATAATATGCCAAAATAGTTTGATAGAGCCAACCCATGCCGATAATTAGAAATAATATATAGTTTTTTTTTTTTTTTTTTTTGAATCGGTCCTCTAACTACGTCGATTGAACAAAAGTTATAGACCATTATTTGAAGTTGAAGAAAGGGACGTAGGCCGAGTTCTCCACGCAAAAATAATGGTCTATATCGGGTTCAATCGGACCGTAGATAGAGGACCGATTCAAAAAAAATCAATCTTTATTCTCAGTCTTAACGGTAAAGATTTCCCTGATCTTGAATAAAATCAGTTTTAAAGTGTAAATATTTAACAAAAATAATTGAATCCCCTACGTCACCCTATGCTTCTCATCCCCTGAGTTCATATCGTTCAATCCACTACATTCTTGACGCGGATTGATATACATCATAATTGGGTAGCTTTCTCACTCCAAACACGCAATGGATTTTTTTTTAAATATGTAAGCATTTCAGATAAATTTTACAACTTTTATTTTAATTATTCGTAGAGACGGCATCAAAAGGAGAGTCTTACTTTTTTTCTCACCGCGTTCGTAGTCTGAGCTATTTAGAGGCGGAGCTATGGATGCCCATTGCCATTGGTAACCGATTCAAAACAAAGCGAAAACACTGGACAGTGGAATATGGCGAACACAGCTCTGTCAGGGGCGTGTGGCGAAAGCAATGGAAATGGACGCGAGGAAGTGCAGTGGCCCGTAACCAGGGGGGGGGGGGCAGGGGCGAAAGCCCCCCCCCCCAAACAGAACCCTTGCCCCCCTTCAGCCCCCCCCAATGAAATGAAATTTTGTTCAGGTGTCTATGGAGAAGGGCCCCCCCCCAATTGCCCCTCAAAAATAGTCTTGGCACCCCTTCAGGCCCCCCCATTTGCAAAGGTCTGGTACGCCCCCTGGGGAAGTGAAATAGCAAAACATGAACTTGTTTCAAGATGGATCTTGTCTGGGCCAAAGGATCTGTCACTGGTAGGATTGATTCGACAGATTGTGAAGCTTACGAATACGTTACTAATGAAATACGTTTACTATAAATAAATATTAAATATTAATAAGGTGAACAGTCATGGTAGTGAACGGATTTGTATTTTACACGTAGTTTCATTGAATCGTTCAGCAAACAGATTTAGGCCTAACATGGTTTAGCCCTATGTTGCAGTATTCCGTGAACATTTCGGAGAAGATTCGTCATAGTAAGTTTCCAGGGTATTTTCTAGTCTGGACCAGGAAGTGCGTGTCACTAACTCGCGCCTGAATTTGCCAAACGTAGGATTCATTTCTCAACTTGAAATTTTGGATGTTCATCACATGCATGGAAGGAATGATTGATGATCAATTCAAAGATGATTACGCGGATCAGAAATCATCATTGTTCAACTGAAATTATAACCCGTGACCAAAGGAGAGTGGCAATTTGACTGGGTAACGCAGTATGGTGCATTTTATTAAAAAAAAGTCTGAGAAGTATGGTAGGCCCTAGACTAGTTTCAGTGCATTGTCACAATTGTGATGACCTGATTCCGGACCATGATTGGGACGGGACCATTTGCGTTGAAAATAAAAGTAGTTCCGGCGTGATGTCTGCTTGGTGGATTGCACAGCCAACCGTTGCGCGTATTAGTTGGATGTTATCCGAGAATTGAACCCACGCATCAGCCAATGGAAAATTGCTTACAGTTTCACAGCTTTTTTAAGATATCTTGCTTATATACACTAGAAGTCATGAATTGCGTGTTTAGAGCGGCCCTTACTTCCGGCCTCTAATAACGCTATGTGTGATAGAGAATTTAAAAATATTTCGTTTTGCAGGCAATTAAAACCATAACCTGTAAATATGTGTTGCTCTGTTAAACCTTATTGGTGTTTCGTTTTTGATTGTGTGTTGTGTTTGGGTTTGTTTCCTTTTTTTGGTTCGTCCATTCTGTAAATGGACTTTCAAGCAACTGTAATTTTACAGTGAATTTAATAACGTCCGATAATTTGGATCCTTTCCATCGTCATACCCATTTCTTCCCAACAAACATTGATTTCAGGCCGAAATCACAGATTCTATGTGCTAGGGGCCTTCCTCTCCCAACACAATCGATTGACGCTTGTATTATTTCATTAACAAAAACCCAAATGTTAACCAAAAACATGACCATGCCTGAAGGGCTGGTTTGTTTTATGTTCGGTTAGATTTTGCTAATTTGATATACCTGAATGGACCTAGTCCCAGGATAACGATGTAGAACATTGATGTTGAATTGCTTTGTTCGCTAAACGACATCCTGCAGGGGTTAATAATATAATGATATTCATCTATTTGGTAAAGGAAGGATTTAAACCTGTAATTTAATGGTGATAGGTGTTTTAATTTCAACGTAATGATTGGAATATTAAAAGAAAGAATTTCCGAAACTAAACTTTCGATATATGTAAATATGACATGAAGCGGGACGGCTACACCTAAAAAACACCGGGGTAGGTCGGTGGTTGGGAATTTTCATGGTCATTTATGGGGTAGGGTAGTATTCAACTATACCCAATTAGGCAAAAAGTTGTCACATTTAACCAGAAAAAAGGGTAAACCTTTGGCATTTTTTGTGGTCAAGTTTTTGAACCACTATTTTGGAGTATAGAAGCCCTATACTCCGATTTAAGTTCGTTAGGGAGGGACGTACCGTTTGTGAGTACCCTTGGGAAGCAGGACCAATATAATTATTAGCCTACACTTTGAACTTGTGATCCATCATTTGGCTGCCAAGGGAAAAAGAAAGAGAAAAGCAAATAAAGAAAAGGGAGGATGGTAAAGAGAAGGATGGAGGGAAGGAAGGAAGGAAGATTGGAAGAGAGGAAGAGAGAGAGGGAGAAAGGGGAGGGAGGGAGAGCTCTGGAGAGGAGAGGGGGACGGGAGGGAGGGAGGGAGGGAGCAGAGGGGAGGGAGAGAGGGAGGAGGAGGAGGGAGGAGGGAGGAGAGAGGGAGGGAGAGAACGAGAGAGGGGGAGAGAGGGAGGGAGGGATGGGGGACGGAGGGAGGGAGAGAGAGGGAACTTATTGAGAATATATACCCCTTTATGCAGCTTGCCAGGGCACTCAGTTTAAACAGTTACGAGTATTTTCAAAGACACTTTCTTCCAAGGATTGAAAACACGTGATTCTTGTCTATCGAATAATAGTCATGGGTCGGTCAACTTGCAAGCGCTGTGTGGTTTGGAAAACTTGTTTGGGAGCATAATGTCATTAATTCGATATTGTACGTGTGTGTTGATAAATTGTTATACACGTCTACTTGCAAAACAATGGGACAAAACTGATCATTCATTTACCTAACTGTATTATGTGTCGTTACTTTATTTTTTACGGTCTATTTCATAATATTTTTATTAAAGATACCAGGAAATGAGATGGGGGAGTTTTAAACCTACTCCAAATCTTTACGGGCATTCCATTCAAATAACACAGGGCCACAAAAAAGAATACACTACCACCAGTGAAACATATGTGAAACCTATTTGATTTTTCAAGTCCAGTGCCATGAATAGATTCACACCAGTCACCGGGACTTTTCTATTACTCTCTGAAAAACCAATAATGCACATTGAAGTCAAAACCCAAAATATTGAAGGTTTCTCGTATCTCCTTGTAAGACTTGACCACAAAACCACATCAATACAGCTTCAATCATGACGCGGGGCTTAATAGGATGATGTTTTATTTGAGAAGGGGAGTGTGCGTAAGAAACGGTTTTGAGTCCATACCCTGCATTAAACAAATCATTTTTGGATACACGTAATGTTGACACATGCTCAACGGAACCAATTGGCACACGGATGTTCATTTGAAACTCTTATATTTTTCCTGGGGGGGGTCAGTAACTACAGTCCATATGTCAATAGGGAAGGCTTCAGAAGTCAAATGTGATCAAATGTAAAGCTGTTAGCATATAAAAGGTTACCTGATTTTTCTTTTGACATTTTGATTTGTGGTTACAAGGTTTGTTAAAATCTTATATTTCAAAATCCACACTCCAATGGGGCATGGGGGGGGTACTAGAGACCCAAGCTAGTTAGCTGATTAACGGATTGGCAGTTTTAAATTTTTGTTTTCATTGTCAAACGTGCGTAATGAAAAGCCTTACAATTACAAAAGTACCGCGTCAATTTATGTCACGGAATGTTTGAAAAAAAATGCAAAAAAAAAAAAACCTGGATTCCTAGGACATCCCCCTCCACTTAGGGCACTTTGTGTTAAAACCCTTGGGCACTAGACTTAGGCTACCAACAAAACAATGTAATTGTTCTCACTTTTGTTATGATATGTGCATATTGTCAAACGTAATTGTGAATTGGCGGTGACGAAGCCAAGTGTTTCATTCTTTACAGTGCGTCGTAACCAGACCTTTGCAATGGGGGGGCAGAAGGGGTGCCAAGGACATTTTTGAGGGGGGGCGAATTTGGGTCCTTCTCCATAGAAACATTGCTACAAAAGGTCAGTTTCATTTGGGGGGGGGGGGCAGAAGGGGGGGGGCAGGGTTCCGTTGGGGGGGGGGGGCTCGCGCCCCCCCCTGAACCCCCGCTGGGTACGCCACTGATTATTACTATATCTGAATTTAGGCCGTCGTCGTTCGTAACTTCGTATTACCCTTCCCCAGACAAGTGCGGATTCTACGCACGATTCGGTACATGGTTAAGGAACCAGACAGTTTACTCTTCTGGATGATGGTTATGCCGCATTTTTCAAACATTACCCCGCTCGCTTGTATGCTCCGCAAGGTACTATTTCACCCAGGTTGGTCTTCTTTGAAAAGTGGACGCTTGATAGGTCACGCAGTTAAAAAATCGCATATCATGCTCTCATTTCGGAAATGCAGAACAAGAAATTTAGAGATTAAAGTAGTGATGATGCCTAACCGGGTGATCTAATTCGAGCGGTAGTAACAAGACAAAACAAGGAAAAAGCATAAAACAAACAAAACGGAAATAGACGGGGACATAGTTTTACGTACCGTTCTACAAGATTTGAACTTGGGATTTGACAAACTAAGTAGTTGAGCTGATTTAAAGCCAAAGTGTAGACGACTAAAAGGGACAGTCCAGCATGGAGCCAAAAATCAGGGGATTTTGCATAACGCTATAAAAGCGAACAAGTGTGTCTTTTTTTTTTTTTTTTTTGAAAGGTGGGTCTTGTATCGGAGACAGGCAGGGAGAAATATATACCTTTACCCTAGGCTATTTTGATTTAAGGAATCCACCATGAAAGGTATTTCCGGGAACATGACCATTTACACAGACAGACTAAAGGACTAATGGATTCAATTACACGGCCGGATTATTACTCATGTGGTAGGCCTTACGGAGCTACACCATGTCTACCGGCAGCTACGGCAAGTACACAATGGGATAATTGCGATGGACGCGGGGTGGGTTGCGCCAGATAGGGTCTTACTAAGTACACGTTATTAGGTATTACAGTTATGTGGATACTCTGGCTTTACAACCCCAATGGCCTACCCTGTAGTTGCCAAATAGGTGGAGATGGACGGGGGATGTTGAGTAGACAGTACCCGAGTAGACACGCAGCTACCCACGTCGCTACCCCGCGATATTACCACGGACGCCATTTGGGAGTGGATGAAAAGTTCATGAAATGAGGGGCGCTATACACTTGGGCTCCGTGTAGCGTTTTTGAACGTTTTTTTTAGGAAAATCATACGAAATTCAAATCGGACATGATCAAAAACAACCCCCATCTTCCACGCACTGTAATAAAAAAATCTGAAAATATATGCCAAAAAATATTCAAAAAACAAAATGGCCAGGAGAAATACCGCGCCGCGATGAGATCCGGTGTAATCACGTAGCTACTCCACGACAGCGAAGACAGCCGCTGTGTGTACACTACTCTTCTATGCGGCAAAAAATACTCGGATCCTGGCGGCGAGTGTACGTCTTAGGCTGGGAAATATGTGATATGACCTGGGACAAAATTGCAATAGAATTTTTTTCACCCACAATGCATTCTATAGGACCCCAAAATGACATACTAAAAGGCCAAAAAAATCAAGTGGTGGGAAACTACGCCTAATTGCATAAATCCAAAATGGCCGCCAATTCTAGGTTTTTACATTCATTTTTTTGTATAGCTAGATCTAAATTAGCTGTTGAAGCCCAAACAACAAATAGTTTTACATTAATAAGTTATAGGGCTTCACACGTTATAACAAATACATAACCCTAATTTGATAAATTCAAAATGGCGCAGTTTCAGAGTTTGACAGGATTTTGCGTATTTCTTCTCCTATATGGCTCATGCAGGTAAATACTTGTTAAAATGTTATATTAATAAGGGTATTGTACTTCCACATTGTGATTCCTTAGTTGTATAAACCAAATACAAGCGGTGCGGAAAGTACGAGCGTGCATATTAAAAGCAGCCTAGTGAGACGTAGCACCGTGGGAAAATGTTCGGTGCTCATCAGAGCCCACAGAGATTGCGTTTAAAAAACTACCGATAGAAATATCAGGTTTTCTCAAAAGGTTCTATATAGGTTCAGACCCAGTTGAGGAAGTTCTCGTAAGACCGAACAAAATTTTGACACTCTGATGCAAAAGCATCCGTAGAACCCCTTCGTTTTTCGGAGATATGAGATTATTTTTAATTTACACACATTCTCTATGGGGCGAATGATAACATTGTTTCCTCACGCAGTACCAATTTAGATATATCTTTTGCCGTCTCGTGACAAAGGATACACGTGGGGTAATTCTTTCCGCACCGCACGTAAAAAAAATGGCTGTACAATGCTACAGTTGTATAGTCGATTAACCCATTGTGTCACCTCCAGTACTTTCTGAAGGTTGGCATGAATGAGGGGAAAGTGCGTGGATGGAAAGAAAATTGAAACCAGGTTGAAATCGGGTCAACCTCTAAATGCGGTTTTGGAGTAAGGTTTACCTACTTTCTAGTCACAACATCATTGGGCATTTACATCTTAGACTGTCCAAAAGTCACTCGGAATACGATCCGCTGCTCAGAAAGATCTCCCTCGATCCCCAGATCAGGCCCTATCTTGGATATCAATCAGCGACATCAAGTCACAATCTCCAGCCTATACAAAAAGAGATCGAACTTCAGAGAAACCAACTGGCCTAAGTGGCAAGTTCAAACGACTCAATTACTTGACTGTCATCCAAGCTGCCAGACCCGACTTCTTCAGTTTTCTAACATCAACAACGCACATTCTGACTCATGCTCTCTGCTGCTCACCAAGCGCTAAACATCGATTTCCTCCCAAGAGGCAGAATCAGGCAGAATCCCCACATCCATTGTTGAGACAAAGAATGTGACGAGATTAAATTGACGTGTAATGCCGACTGCAATACTGAGAGAATAGAAAAAAGGCAACTAGCTACTGGATTGGCTTTGTTAAAAGAAGACCCCGTTATTGATTCCTTCCTTTCTCTCTTCAGCGTCTTGTTTATATCGCCATTCTCTCTCGCCTATTAGCTCTGTTTTTCTAACGCTTCGCCTCTGTATTGCGCCCTGCCTGCTCCCCACATTTTTTATTCTCCTCAGTATCTTCCCCCTCGATCTTTCCCAGTAGTCTGATCGTGTCTTCCCTTCGATCTCCTTTTACTGTCACTATTCTTCTCACACATCGTCTCGTCTCTGACCTTATTTTCTTGCCTGTCTTCTTTCTTTTATTCTTTAGGTCTTTTTGCTTCATCTTTATCTTCTATCCTCTTTCCACCGTACCAGATTGGATGGGGAGAAATCCTAGGGAGAAGATCCTAATATCAAATTTACCACTCAAGCTGCAAGGGCCTGGAACAACACCGTCAACAAGCTCAACGGCCGTAGCTATCCGTTAAGCATGTCCTGTCTGTGCAAATTGCATCGGCATCAGTACTTGTCAACAATGGGAAAGTGGCAAAACCACTGGTCCGTGTGATGTAATGGTCAAAGCCTGGGACTGTCATTCAGGTTGCAAATTTGAACCCCAGCTGGTTGCATCCACTTTCATAGAAGGACCCCTAGAGTAAATCAACACAATGATTGACTTCCAGACATAAAGTGTTTCTAAATGTAATGGTTATACACAGCTTGGCAGGATGTAGCTGTCTATAATGCCAGAGTTTCCCAAGTGAAACAAAGTTCTCAAGAATCGGAAAGCTGGCGGCAATGACAACATCCATACAGAAATTGGAGAATATGGCACCTGAAGTTGTGCAATGGCTCCAACTCCTCCTTTCTACTTGTATGGGATCATCAGCCACACTTCCAGATGGAAGATTCATTAGTCATTGCAATCCTGAAAGTCCAAGAAACCAGAAAACGAGCCCAAGTGTTAGAAACCCGATCTCGCTGCTATCTACAGTATGAAGCTACCCTCACCCAAAATTGGCTCGGACGAGGTAAATCAAATTACTGATCAGATATGCAAGACATGTCAATGACATCGAAACAGCCTTCCAGAAGAAGCATAAGTTTGGGGCAGCCTTATAGATCTAACTGCTGCCTATGATACAGTCTGGCTCGAGGTCTCTATCTTTAAGCTACTCAACATTTCTATGAATGTCCAGCTTGCCAAATTCATTATGCTCATCCAGGGATATTGTTCTGGGGTTGTGGGACATCAACATGGGCAATGCAGTATGGAAAAAGCCCAAAATTTCGGAATGGTGTCCCACCTGTTCTGTCCTTGGCACCCGTTCTCTTCAATATTTATGTATAAGGAATGCCGAATGGGGTTCTTCGCAGTACTTCTACGCAGATGATATGGGGACCGGAATAGCTGATGATTTCTTTGAGGACTTAGAAGCCAGTGTTGCAGAAAGACCCAATCATCATCACTGCAACAGAGTATTCTTCCCGGAACGGCCGGCACTAGAAAAACTCTGCAAGCCACAAGAATGTCGGCTATGTTTTCCACGTTGCAAACACTGAGCTAAAAGAGAAAATTACACATCACTTTTAGATGGCGAAACTGTTGACACAATCCAACACCAACGTACCCTTGGAGTCCATAGGACCGCATCTTTGACACTTCACGCTCATCAACTGCTGTCTTGGCATGGTCAATGCTTCTTCTTAATCATGTCAAACACAGTGGTTCTCAAATATGATCCAGCCAGAGATGGTTACAACATCTGCGCTCACAGAATTCCACAAGGTCCTTGTCTTTGCATGGGGCTCCAAATGTGGGCAGAACAAGGAGATGTTCTATGGTCTGTTGGTGCGCTTCCACAACCACAGGTGGTGTTCCGATCTGCTTCCAGGTAGCCCCAATTCTACAAGGAAACATTAGATCGGCCAATTTGGTTCCAATTGGTGAGGCATCGCATTCAGCCCTTGGGAGTCAACTTGGTGAGCGATGCTCACCGGGTTCAATACCATAGATGCTACTTGGGTTGGTGGCAAGTATTCTTTCCAACGGCGACTCTCTTAAGCTCCTTGGAGACTTTTTCAAGAGGTTGGATGTTGTTTAAGAAACTCTCTCTGGATTTGAGCGGTTGGCAGCAGGTGTCTGTCCAAAATCAGTTAAAAAGCTGAATACACTCACCAGTATGGAGTCAACAATGTAAATTATACAAGATTGACGTCATCTGAATGCTGTAATGAGGACTATTAGCGATTGCCTGCTGGGCACGCCTGAGAATATCTTCTAATTCCGTCTTGCTTAACTCCTGCGAACCTTAGGAGGAAACTTCAAGCGATCAAGATGATTCTCAGTCGTAAACCTGAATTCTCCGTGAAAGCTTGGTGTCTTCAAAGAGAATCCTGATTTTACGATGAGAAATGTGGAGCTTCTCTTGGCGTGGAATCTTTTTTTTTTTAATTATAAAAACCTATCATCTTTCAATGGAAACTAGGTATATCGAAGATAATACAGGTTTTTCAAATCAAAAATTCCCAAGTTTTTCAATTGAAAATCCTGGTTTATCGATTGATAATTTTTTAAAATGATTATACCAAGTTTTCAATGAGATCAAACCTGTTATCGAGAATCCAAATTTTTTGATCGGAAAACCTGGATTCTCTATAAAATATTTTTTTCAATTTTTTAAACATTTTTGCATGAAATGGCTTGATAGTGATGTGGGAAAACAACTTTATTTGGCATGATGCCCAAAAGGGCCAGGATAAAATTTTCACATGAGTCATGTTATTTATTGACAATTTAATCATGACGGTATAAGTATATTCAATTATGACAGCAGTTTGCATGTCCGATGATAATGTGTGTGTGTTGGGAGGGGGGTTTTTGTGGGGTGTGTGTGTGTGTGTTTGCTGTGGGAGGGGGAGGGGGGTGTGTGTGGGGGTGTGGGTGAGTAAGACGGAGGTGGGGCATGCTGTAGAATTAAAATAAGCCAGTGATAGGATATTGATAGCAAATCTAATGTGTTTAGGTCAGGTGCATAATGATGTGATTCAAAGTTGACCTTTTGCTCCAAATTGTAGAATCGGCAGCCATTTTAGATGTATGCAAATTAGGTATATGACAAAAGAAGGTATGGTGGCCTTTTAAGTACCAAATAAAATATAATGTCATAAAATGTATAATTTAGGCAATTTTATGTGCCAAATAGCACTAGAACGCATTCAGTGTAAGGTCTTAGAATTGGCGGCCATTTGGGATTATGCAAATTAAGTACATTCTGTCAAGAATGAATGGTGCTGTATAAGACATACAATATAAATGTCATAAATAACAAATGTTAGGCATTTTTGGTGCAAAAATATGATTTTAGATAAGTTGATACAACAAAATCCTTGTAGAAAGCGTAGGATGTTGCCATCATGTTGGATTTATGCAAATTAGTCACATTTTCCACCACTGGGATTTTTCGGACTTTTAGTATGCATTCTGGGACTATATAGAAATGACTGTGTGAAAGAAATTCTATTGGCAATTTTTCCAGCTTCACCTAGAAGTGGAAGTTATTTTTCTTCAGCCTATCTAGTGGGTAGTTAATCTGTGTCTGCTCGGTGGTAGCTGTGTGGTAAATCATTGAAGAAATGGCCGTGTAACAGTGTAACTGGTCAATAAATAATTCATTTTTGTGTGTAAAGCTAGCCCCAAGCCCACAACAAGCTTTAGAACAGTCACGCCCCCGTTGAATGCATTTACTTCTATTTACAAGATGATAGAAAGCCTACTTTGGAAACCAAATTTATGAAAAAGTGTGGACTTTTATTGAAACCACATTGACTTTGCTGTATGTCGAATAGTTTTTAAGTTATTACTAGGTACTATTAAAAAATGCCGACGCTCTCCTGGTTAGACGCGACATCTTACCAAAATATAACTCCTGTTGGGGATACCTGCAGAGTTTGATTTTCCCATCTGATGTTTCACTGGAACAAGCCATAATAGTGTATTTGACTTTCTATGTAGTGAAAAAAAGCTATGAATAGGCCATGTTTAAACAGTGTGACACAATTTGATTTTGTAGTACCCGGTATCACCAGGTCAAGAGGTGTTGATTGAATTGACCTATGCTGTTTTATTTATGTGTAATACTTTTAGAAAAGAAATAATTATTTATAAGTAATAGCTTATAATAATTCTGCTTGTGAAAAAAATCCTATAGACCTTCAATAAATATTTAAATACTAGTATTACAAATTCCAAGTAGATTGTGATCGGTTTATTTTCATTTTGAGGAAAGCAGTAGTGTACGAGTGTGTGCATGCACCAGGGCAATTATTGATAGTACATAGTACACTGA
>JAMKCH010050375.1:0-10607 GCA_023653785.1 Ophioderma brevispina
ACCCAGGCACACAACGAGGCGTTCATGATAATTAAATTTCAGTTCAATCAAATATTATTTCCTAATAATTAAATGATCCTACACATGCGAGTGTGCTATTTAAAAGGTATTCCTCTACTACATTTTTCCATCTCTAAATTAACTGTTTTTAATGTTTTCGAAAATTAAATGGCCTTTCAGAGATCCCGGTGGTGCACTAACCACTATGTTTTGCCTGTTGTTTTGCCAGAAGACCTAAAACAAATAAACCCTATGTTGAAAAAACAATTATACATTTGTTGGAACTTTTTATGGAGTATTTTGTATGTGTCAGTTCCCATATAGGCACTGTGTTTCATAACAAACCAGCTCTGATTTCATAATAAAATACATTAATTCTTATTTTTCCCCTTTGAGTTGTTCTGTTATTTAGGCTTTCGACTATGAGACAATGCAAAATCTACCTTGTAAAATAGGAGCAGCCTTTACCACACCTTGCCACCAAATCTCCGAATGTCCCTTTTTGTCCACGAAAACAAAAGGCAGCAGAATTGGCCGCAGATGAGATTTATATTAAACTGAATTCAGCTCATTTTTTTAAAATTAACTTTTTCTAAAAAATTTTGTTTGGTGATATAATTAATGGATGAGTGTACACACGTACATGGTCTTTAAATGCATAATCTCAAACACGCACTGCCAACTGAAGGACCACCAAACCCATATGTTTAGACTTATACGTATGTATAGAAATTATTGCAATGGTATATAAAAATATTATATAATGAAAAACATCAAGGTGTCTATAATCGAAATTTTTTCTTCTTTCTTTGCTCTATTGACCTTTGGGAGTTAAATGGGTGATTTATGGATAAATATCACAAAACAAACCTTTTCTGATTTACAGGATTTATGTATTATATTTTCACAAATTTGAAATTTTATAGTTTTTTTTTTTTAATATTTTTGATCTTTTTCATGTAAAAACAGGTTGATTCGGATTTGGGAATCCTCGCTATTAATGATAAAAATCTTTTATTTAAGAGGCACTGGGAACTTTCATTTCTAAAAAGAAGCACAGCATTTTTTTTAATACTCTTTTTTTTAAAACCCGTTTTTTTTTGGGGGGGGGGGGCATATTTCAAATGGTTACCAATGTATTAGATCCCCTGCACCTAAAGTTGAATAAAGAGCCGAATACGACGTCGTTCATGGTAATAATATATTTAAGATGATAATTAGCATTTTTAATCGGCTATTACAATAAAAGCACAGTCAAAACATAGTTTTTTGGTTTCGGTTTTACTTATTGTCCAAAAAAACATCGAAACGTTCTCGATAGGTGTTCTACAGCTATCAAGTGTCAATTGAGAAATTCATATCGCAAAAAATCTCCTCCTGTCCCATTAAAGTAGTACCATCTCGAGGGAGTTTTAGGTCATTAAACAATCTTACCGATAATCAAAACTTAACATCGAAAAAAAACCAATTAAGAAAGCGTGTGTTAATAAACGTGCCATTTTACTTAAAATTTATGGACGTCCTTTTACTGTTATCATTACATAAACAATGAAGCCAAGCGCAAGCCAGTACCGACTACACGCCATGTGCAGCCCATGCATCATCACACACTACTGACTCAACGTGGGAGATTTATGAATGTCCTTTTGAGTGTCTATTCTATGGCAGACAAGATGAGAGGGAGGAGGTGTCAAAGGTAAGTCACAATATTCCTCATCCCCCAAGGACACGGTTCAGTGGGTTTTGGTACTTGTACATACATTGACATAACTGACCTTGTGTATCTGGGTTCATATACATATGTATTTTCTAAATACATTGGTTAATGAATCTACTGAAACTGTGCCAAGGGAATTGAGATTTTACTATATCTCATAATGCCTCGCCGCACCATCATCGTCCTGTGGAAAAATGAGCAGTTCCTATATTATGTCAGTTGTTACATATCATGAGAAGATTGTTTATTCAATGAACCATGATAAGAGTGGAGTGTGAAGGTTACTAACTTGATCTTGATTACCATTGATTGATGTGTGATCAGATAATTTTAACAGCAAGTTCATGTGTGTGACCACAAATTATATAATGCGAAGGCCTCTCGATGCTTCACGTAAAAAATGAGCAAAATAAAATATATCATTATCAAACGACAAATACAAATACCATCGTAAAATTCTGAATGTGAAAAAATTAATGATAAAGATTAAAATAAGTTTCGTGATTTCCAATTGGCCAGATTGGAATTATAACAATTCTTCATTGCACTGTGTCTCTGGACCAGGTGTCGAAATGCAAGGGACGAAAAACATAGTGAGATAGAAAATGTCCTTTTTACAAAGGTGTTAACATCAATAATGAAAAGATGTGGTTTTTATTTTTATATTTTTGTTTCCACTACTACTGCGTTTTGTTAATTAATACCCCCCGTAATAACACATTTCACATTGGGACTAACTGGTGGATTCAAAACTGGCAATCATATTTTCAGAATAGCTCTATCACAAGTGGACTTTCCAAAGATGATAAGATTCATCGGCTTACTTAGTGACTTCCACAAGGTTCGACGACTGTTGTTGTTTCACATCGGCGTACATCATTGCGAATTTGGATTTCGGCATTGGCTAACGATAATTCAACTCTATGTGTGATTCAATCCTAGTGATACTGACTCTTGCTAGTTTGAACATCATGTATTGCCAAGATTAATGATTGTATGGTTGCTCATAGCGTCAGGTAAAGTCTTTTTAACATCGAACTGAGACTTGATAGCATTGAGATCTATCCCAAATCATCTGTGATGTTATACGCTTCAGTGACTTGTCATCATCTCCAGGCTTGGTCATTCCCATCACCTCTGTTTGCAGTGCAGTCAATTATCATCTTGCAATATCATCTTTTTCGAGTGTCAGACAATCGTCAGGCACATCTGGTCAGGGAATAAGCAATTCTGTACTGCCGGTTCAGGATGAGTATCGGAAGTGCACTGACAGGCCTGAGCAGACTACCAATCAAGTGTAGCGATAACTCTAACTTCATAATCTGCACCTGTAACCTGCCAGTATTCTATACATCCGCGGTGTAGAAGTAACCACTGTCCGGCGTACCATAGTCCGGGACAATGGTGAACACTAGGGTAAAAGCGATTCAGTTGACTCTATTTACGGCAACATTAAGTTTCACGCTTTATTCCGTTATCGTCTATGGAGCCCCGGACTATCATGGCTCTCTGCGTGCTATATCTGCTTCATTTCACACTTAGCTTGAGCTTTGTAAGTGGTTCTTCATCATCACTGATCACCATGACATAGCAGCTGTGCATATTGGCAGACAATATATGATCATATCCCATGAAGGGAATGGAACGCCATTTCAGTAAGGTCATTACATAGTGCCATGCCGCTCTAAATAACCAGCTTTGCCTTGATTTGACATTTTTACGTCACTACGCAATCATGTCAGAATCGCTCGGTGACCCAAGCGGCAAAGCGTCAAGTCGATAAATCGTCTCCCTGCTTGCTCGGGCTTCCGCTCTTCTCAAGCGGCAAATAATCGCAATTGAGTTTACTTGTGTTCAACTTTGGAGCGGTGCCGTTCGATGACGCAGTTCAAGCGATAGCGCCGCTTGACTATAATGCTCACAATCCTGCAATCGGCGTACACCAAGCGGCATGGCACTATGCAATGACCTTTCACTGTCACAGGATCGCCGCGTCGCCTGAAGTATAAAAAAACCGTTCCTCCTGATCAAAGGTCGGCTGCGCAGTAGACTCTAAAAGTTCTTATTTGTACTACAATAGGTTCATCTCACAAGATTATGTCTGCCACAATGCTGTTGTAGGGTTGGTCTTTTCCTGGCTTCATTAGGGCCATCTCGCTATGCCTGGTGAGCATGAGAAGGGTCTCAACCGTCTACAGATGTATAATAAATCTGCCGTCTGTTTTTGCTAGTGGGAATGCTTGACCAATCATTCTGCGCATTGATGGATGACTTGCATTGGTTGCCAAGGAATCAAGGGTGAACTTTATAAACTTAACTTTCTAACTTTCTCTGTTAATAAGTGCCATCCATATTAAGCTCCCAGTCTATCATCAAATTGCAGATCAAGATATGGCCTTAGAAAACGACTTCGCATTCTCCTCTATGTCACCCCCCCGCGAATCAATAGCAATACTAGTTAATGACATCGCGACAGCCTTCCAGAATAAGCAGAAGTTTGGAGCAGTCTTCATAGACCTAACTGCTTGCGTACTATACAGTCTGGCATCGAGGTCCCTACCTCAACTTCTCAAAAATCCTTCCCTGATTGTCAAGCTTTGTCATTTCATTATGTCTGCTCATCCAAGACTATCCTTTCGCCTGTATACATCAAATGGGCACGCCAGTATAAAGCGCAACTTCGGAATGGTGGTCCCCACAAGTTCTGCCTGGCACCCAGTCCCTTCAACATCTACGTCTCAAATATGCCAAAGGATTGTTCGCAGTACTCCTATAACGGCAGAGAGGAAACGCCACTTGGAATGCTGCTGAATTCCTTTGAGTCCTTAGAAACAGTGTTGGCAGAAAGACCTAATCTGTAAGCCAATTCCTTCCCCGATGGCCACTTTGAAACTCAGGCAAACCAAGACCGTCGCTCTGTTTTCCACCTTGCAATCTATGCGCAAAAAGAGAACTTAACCTCATCACTCAGCTTGGAGAAAAGCTGTCACATGACCCAACACCGAAGTACCTTGGCGTCACATGGACCGCAGCCTTACTTTCATTAAACACCAAGGCAGTTCGCTGCCAAGACGCAGCGTCGTGTCAACCCCCCTCAGAAGGCTCGCAGGATAGGAACTGGATGGGGTGCAATCTTTTGACACCTACATACATCATTTGTTGCCTTGGCCTACTCCAACGCTGAATACGCTGCACCAGTATGGAGTCCACAGTGTACATTTCACACCAGATTGATGTCGTCTGAATGATGCAAATGATACTTATTAGTGTGCCTTTTTGGCGACGCCTGTAGAATATCTTCCAATTCTGTCTGGCATAGCTCCTGCAAACCTAGGGGGAACCTTCCGGACGACTCAAAGCTCGCCAAGAAATGTGATGAACCTGGAAGCCTAATCCCCCCACCAACACCCTTGAGGATCAGAGAATGTCCACGGAATCACTTTGGCTACCCCCAATCCATGACACTTGCAGTCACAGTATCCGATCGATCATCCTGGATCATGAACAGATGGTATGATCAATGGTCATCCTCTACCTAAAGCAGTTTGTGGACAGCCCATCTGCAAGCCCAAAGGCTGGTGACCCTTGAAAAGGAACGCATTGGTAACCTCAACAGACTTAGAACTGGTTTTGTCGTACAAGAACGTCCTTCACAGACGAGCAGAAACTTTCACCAAACTGCGATTTGTGGAGAGCCACAACCATTAGCCGCATCATAGATGATTGTGACGTCTACAAGTCCCCAAGAGGAATTCCAAGCCTGATCAACCTGGCTGATGAAACTATCAGCTGGTAAAAGACGGATCTTCCACTGTGATTTTGACTTGCCCGCACGAACGAATCCGCTTGTGAATTCCCGTTTCATATCGGAGGGCTGTGGTAACATGGCGCTTTCCAGAACTATGGATACTATTCCCGTTGAGACCAGGGAGTTTTTGGGTTTCGGACTAGGTTCAATTGTTTGTTGAAAAATGTATCTTTTCCCTAATAATTGCTGATGGTTACAATTAAATATGCGCTGTCTTTTTGCCTTTGTATGTTCCCCTTTCTTGAAACTATGTCTACTACTTGTAAGGACTTTGTGCTTTGTAGCGCAACCAAGAAATGTTGAAGAGTAGTCGGAGAAGGAGAAGAAGGAGTAGGGGAAGGATAAAGCGCAGAAGAAGAAGAAAACTAATGGCACTGGGAGAATATCGTACCAATCGACTATACCAATATCGAGAGATCAAAATTATCAATGATACACTTTTACTTCGTCTAATGAATTAAATGTTAATGAATACAACGTCCGGGGCGCCCGCATAACAAAGAGTATATACCATCAACACTGCCTTTCGTTTCCGGTGGTTTGTGTGTAAGCAACGAAGCCAGGGTCATCATCGCCATCGGTTACAGAAATGTATCACTTCTAAATATGTCGAAATATTTATATAGCAAGAAGTTAAATGGTGTAATAATGCAAATTTTAAATCATTTAGAAATCATTTCCTTATGCTTAATTTTTTACATACTCGTACCTTTTAGACAAAAACAGGTTAAAGTACTAATGATATAGCAGATACGTTGATGTTAAGGTTTCTGAGGATCCTGTCATGACTTCAGAATTACAATCCGGCTTCTTATTGGAAAGTGAAATTATAAGTGAATTTATCCACCGTGAACAATGCATGAAATGATGAAAAGCTTATGTGTAGAAGCAACACGGAAACGACGCTTGCAACCACACTAGCCCTCGCGGAATGCTGCATTGGTTGCAGCATAAACCCAGCTATCGGTACAGGAGCTAAAAGAGCTAACCATGATGCGAACATGTAAAACGCTTTCGACCACCTCTGTGTAATTTCTAAACCTTCATTGAGAATCAAGTAAGGTAGGCTCCACATCGTAGGAAAAACTGTCATGATACTGATGAAAGACGAATTCATCTTCACATCGGTCAGAGGACTCAGTACTGTTTGTACCTGTGTTCGTCGTGCAATTATTAAGAGCCCGCTTTTGATGCCCTGGAATAAGCCAAATTTTTAAGTAGCAAAGAGTCAATCGTGCTGTTCCAAAATTCCCATAAACGAAAACTATCTGGTTTCATTTGCTTAAATTAATATTACAATGATAAGAACGGCTGTCGTAATACTTTATATAAGATTCTTGGAATCTTGGCAAGTCTAGTGAAGTAGGCGGCAAGCCATGAGAAAAACAGCATGAAGGGAATGTTTTTCTGTTGAACAACGTTGGACATTAAGTCGGTGGCCTATGCCACACGCTTACCGCTTAACACTGATCATTACATTTGAGAAGCATGACGTCATACAAATAATTACATATTTCAACATAGAATTCACACAGTACCCCGTGGATGTCTCGAATATCGCTCCTTTTGTTAACACACCAATGATGCTTCACGGACTGGCAATCGCTGTGATACACAGATCGGCAACTGCTTAATTGACGATAAAAACATTGGCGAGTGATCGCAGTTTATGATGTACAATGACTGCAACCGATTACGGCAATCTTGCCGACACTGCCTACGATAAATAAAACAAATGAAGTGATCATATATCATAGAATCCAAAAAAAGAATCATATTGCTTGTAGATATGGACATTGATTGTTTTTGGAGACTTTGTTTCATGGTCATAGAGAAAATGCTTACATGCTAATCTCAACTGAGAAAAGCCAATTATCCAGTGCACGTATTGATCAATAAAGACATTATCCGACTTGTGATCTGCTTGCGCAAATGCTTGTTCAAATGAGCACAATGATGTCAAACTTTACTAAGAAACAACAGCTTTCACAGCTACAGCCTGTGAGATCGTGTCCAGATGGCAAATGAATTAAAGATCTAACAATCACTATAGAAGTCATTCATTCCCCTTATTTCTCCTAACATTCCTAATGTGTCGACATGTCCTATGTACAAAGCGATTTTCCCAGATCATATACTGAGAACAACTGGGCCGATCCTTCGGAAATCAGTTACAATATTTTAAGAAATCAATTCAAATTAAGACATCTCTCTTGTCATTATACGAATAACCACTTTTGTACAGTTGTCGTCTTTGTCCCCGTGAGTAGCATTAGTTTTTGTCCTCATTTTAATTTTTATTTATATTTTAAAATTAGTTATTGTCATTGATATGACAATGCTAATAATATCAGGCACAGCACAAAGATAAACATTCTTGACCCGTTGACGGTGAGAACATTGGCGGGGGGGGTCTCTCGAGAACCGGGTGTCCATATTGTCTAGCAAAGCAGAATAGCCGACTTTTCGCCACGATCAAAAATTCATTATTTTCCTGTTTTAGTTTCTTACACTTTATCAAGCGCAAGATCAACATTTCCTATCATTTATGATTTGTTTTTCAGGATTTCACACAAACAAATGCATCTATCAAATTAAAAAAAAAAAGAAAACCAAGCAGTGCAGGCAGATATGCATTTTATTGCTGTAAAGCAGTATGTGTGTTAAGTGACATATCTGCTGCACTGATGTCACCTTACTTTAAGATTTGCTGTAAGCTTTATGTGTGGATACGTGGCATATCGGCTGCACTCATACGTCACCTTATACATACTGCCATTTAGCATAATTTATATAACGCCTATGTTTGCATATGTGCCAATCTGTTGCATTGATACGTCACCTTTAACACTGCGGTTACGCAATATTGCTGTAACGCAGTTATGTGTGGATTTTTCAAAAGTGTCCTATATCTGCTTGCACTGATACGCACCTTTCATACTGTTATAATGCAGTGATGTGTGGATAAGTGACCTATCTGCTGCACGGAACGTCAGCTTACGGCGTTAAAGGCGGACTCAGTCAGCGATTCCCGATGAGGGCGCACTAACTTTTTTCAATAATTGCGTTTTTTGCATATACATAATGCTTGTCATATACTCATCACTGTGTGAAATAACTAAGCTCAAATCAAGTCTTTCGTATAGAAAATCACAACTTTGTCATAAAATTCCGGCTCCGTAATTTATTGGTTAATACACAAAGATCAATCCTATGGCACTTAAGCCTATACATAATGCGTATTATTTTGCAACCAAAACGAAAAATCCAATTCTCTTAAAACCTTTGGAATTGGTCTTCTATTTTACTATCTTATCGTTCTAGATGACTAATTTTAATTACTACCGAAAAAGGTTATATTTCAAATCTCTGAATCCGCCTTTAAGCAATATTGTCAGACCGCAGTGTGCGTGAATAAGTTAGCCTTGTTCAAGGCGCTCTACCACTTCATTCTTGGTCACACCGTCTGATATAATGTCTCATAAAGGAGTGGAGCATATCCCCCTCCCTAAACTAAAAAATGGCAAAATTCACTCTATTAAACCTAATTTGAGGTCTCCAATTTCACCTGGCCTATGTTCCAGGCATTCCATAGTGAGCTTCATAAGTTCAATCAGCACAGGTGGTCGCTCTGAGTAGCACAAATAACTGCACCTGAACCACAACAGGTGTTTGTGGTTGTACATAGACTAGTAGGAAAAACTGGATCCAGCCAGTGTGGACAACATCACCACCAGGCAGGTGTGAACCAATTTGTTGGGTTTTTTTTGTTTATATAATCTTTCTCTAAACATGGTAGCCTAAAATAATAAAGCACTGATTTTGGGGAACGAGTTGCGTAGCGTATCTTCCCTCGACTTTCACCAATGAGTTCTCGGTTTCGATTCCCGGCAGGGGCCCGTTCTCGGCGGCTTTATGTGAATTTGGTTTTCTCGATCCATACTCGATCCCCGCAGGTTTTCTTCCTCCGGTACTCCGGTTATCCTCCCTCCTGGCTATCTAAAAATCGAGCTCTGGCATTAACAGTTTCCTGTATCATGCTTTCTCTGATGTGCTGAGTCGCCTTTTCTGGCTGCCGCACAAGCGGCCTTGAGCACGTTACGTGGATATTCGCGCGTTAAAATATTCAAATATTATTATTAATTATTATATTTCATACCTGAAAACACAATGTTTCACTAATAATTGAGAATAAATGTTAATTTGGCATCAGTGTGAAAAATAAAAAGTTTGTCGGTTCTTAGAAGACAGCCTTGATCAAGGCCTAGAATAAGTGACACTATCCGTTGCTCTGATACGTCACCTGATATAATGTGCTAAGCGGTAAGGCCTTATTGCTGTAACGCAGTATGTGTGGAGAACCCGGGTGGAGAAGTTTAATCATTAACACGAGTAAAATAATAGTGTGTATGTGTACACTATACAGTTAATAACAGCACTACTGTATTATTGATCAGTTATCTTCCGTTCGTGATATTAATTTTTCCACCCAACTCTTTTAACCTGTATTGGAACAACTGCCTATTTAACCCTGCCAACGCTTGTAGGACCTGTTTAGGTTATAACGCATTCAGTTATTTGGGAAGGCATCTAAAACATTGACCTAAAGACTTAGCTTGTTTGGACTCATTTGTACTTATTTTTCCATGCTGATTCGAAATATCTTTATGAAAATACATAATTGTGTATTTTTAAACAAATGAAAAGTTTAATTTCTGTGCGACTCACTTCAATTCGTGGTGCTCCTTTTCACTCTTGCCTATACGCATAAGTGTTTGTGTGTGGGAGCAATTTAAACACCTACGAAATCGATTTTCAAACTACAGCTAAAGTAACAGGTAATAATAATCAAAGGAAATAATAAACCAGCTTTATATAATCTCAAAACGGGGCTTGAGTGTAAGCGTACATAATAATGCGTTTGGCAATAATTCGCCCAAGCTTTTGCTTTCGAAGGAGCTGAAGCTAAACTAGATCTGTGTGCAGATCTGAACACAGTCGAGACTGCTCAGACCGGAACTTGTACAAGTAGCATTTTTAGTGAAAATCAGGTCTTGGACTCCTGTGACCCCCAAATGACCT
>JAMKCH010050376.1:0-10884 GCA_023653785.1 Ophioderma brevispina
CCTTTGACCTTGAATGACCCGATACCTTGTCAAGACCTGTAAAAATTTTCGTCATCAACATCGACCCCACCCACATAATTGTTCGTCTGGATCCATCAAAGTTTACCCCATTTGACCTCATTTGACCTTGAATGACCCCTGATTACCTTGTGACCTTTAAGAATTTTTGACATCAACAACCAACCCCACCCTCAAAATTTTCATGTCACTACACCAACACAAAAGGTTTACCCCATTTGATCTCATTTGACCATTGAATGACCCCTTAATGACCTTGTCATGCCCTTTAAAATTGTAGGCCATCAACAATTGTGACCTGCTCCCACAAAACACGGCACAGCGTCGCCGAGTACTTGTGAGAAAGAGATCAATAACTTGTTGTCAAATCAATAGAAAACCAAAGCCTTTCAAGGCATATATTAATTTTTGTTGTATGGACCAAAAGAAAAAGAAGCAAAGCTTACAGTTATACATCATTTTTAAAGCTGGTTTTTCCTTCCCAGCATTTCAAATATAAAGCGCTTATCTCAAATGAAAATCTTAATCTCTTCCGACTTTATCCAGGTTTTGTTGGGAGCAGGTCACATTACCTCACCCAAGAGTTTCACGGTCCATACCCCAACTTTATATCCCATTCGACCTCCCGTTGACCTTGAATGACCCCTGATGACACTTTGATCCACTCACCAATACTAACTCAGTCTTCGGAAGGTCGGGGCAACCACCATCAAGTTCAGGAACATGGCGATCCTTGGTCCCAAGAAGAAGAGTTAAGACACTAAGTGTCTGTTGTTTATTAGTATTAGTATATACTTACCTGATGTGGTACATTACAATTGCAATCTTCCTTGTGACGATTGACGCATTCCCTAATCTAACACCCGCTATACAAAAATGGAACGCTCCCACCCTAAAGGGTACTGATCAACATCGGTACGCCAAACCTTATCCCTGACCTCTTCTAACTTATGCTACAGATCAACAAGCCGAGGTTCTCAGGGGGCTGGGCGGTCTGGTAGTATAAATGTACCCACTCCTTGTAAGTAATATACTAATCCTAATAACAAACAGAAACTTAGTGTCTTTACTCTTTTATTACGGATTAATACTTACACTGATGTGGGTACATTACAACTTGCAAACATACTGGCACAGAGCGGAGGAGGTGAGAACATCTGGAGGAAAGTAATATATCAAAATAATCCTCCAAAATAGATCTCTCAAGACCTTAGTCTACTCATGGAGTTATATAGTAAGTTTACTATGAGACTTCCATTAGGTCTATATACTAAAAAAACTGCCAGAAAGATGTCAGTTACAAATACCGAAATCTAACGTTAGATATTTAAAAAACTATAACTCTCACCTTAGACATCGGAAAGATGAGCCCGTGCGGTCCCTCCTGCGAGACCGTCCACTTTCCCCCCCCCCTTTTTTAGTCTTACTCTTAGCTTGACCTCTAGACATCGACCGACTAAACAAGCAGAATTTTACTGAATCACCTGCCTACAGAACCCTCACTCTGGTAGATTTTCCCGTAACTAAGGCATACGGACCAACATTCAGAGGCATATCGATATGGCTTATACCAAGTAAAAATGTGATAAGGACAACACTCCAGCCCCTATGGGCATATGAGACGCCTATCCGCTCTCTAAGTTTAGGTATACTAGAATAAAAAAATCGGAGACCCGTGTAAAAAAAAAATAAATAAATTAAATAGAAGTGTGCAAGTTATGTTTAATCATGGACCAAGTTCATTTTAATATTCAGCATATGGCCTAACATGTACTGTGATAAATAAAAAACGAACCAGACCTGGAGATTGGACAATTGGAACGTATGGATCTAAATAAATACGAAAAATTGAGCTCATAATAAAAAAATGAATGTAGTGTAATTTCCGGCGCAAATAACGCAAAAGCCTTCTAAATCGGCCGACAGGGATTCCCACTCTGAATCACCCCCAACCCTCAGACCCGACGTGACTGAAAGGTCGTTTTAATCGAAATACATGAATATCTACAGGTCTGCGACTTCCCCTAAGTTCAAACGGAGATTCTGGATGGGCTTTTGAAACAAAAAGGAATAGCCCAGGAATGGCCAAATCCTAACTCGAGGGCGAACATTACAAGGCGGTAAAGGCAGCACACCTCTCACTTGTTTGCCAGAGAGATTATCCGATCAAATGCAGTCCCTCATTAGCTTAGTCTCGCACTTTCACGCTATGAGTTCCTTCCGTGAGAACTTTCTAAAATTTAGAAAAGTTTCATTTTACCCAAACATTTTGAGACATTACTGCTACAAATTTCTCCTTTGGTGCAATATACTTGTGAATCTCCACTGGGTTAAAAAGTCCTTAAATTTCCTGGATTCATTGGTTAGTGTAATTCTTGAAGTTGAGCAGTACAGAATCACAACACTATTGCCAGAGACACGCCGGACATTTGTGTATCGTTGTATAAGCCTGACCGACGTCACATTATGCGCCTCTTGACCAACACAATCCATCGCGCTGTTCACAGCAAACGTACCTTCGGCGTTATATGTCAACGATGGAGAAGTTAAAAAAAGACAATGTAACTAAAAAGATAAAGCTATACTAAAGATAAGACAATATACCAGTTTTAGATTATGTCAAAAAACACAGTCTCGCCTGGTTGCTACCATAGAGGTTATAGGCCTATATTGACATCTATGGTTGTACACTGCGTGGAAAATAGATATGGGTATGGAAAAGCATAATAAAGTGACAGATCATGTTTTCGGTTGTTAAAACGAACTGTTTCACAAAAACAAGTTTGCCATTGTTTGACTAGTTAGTCCGGTAATAGGACTATTACTGTAGTTGTTTCTGTGTGTTGGTTTTGCGTGCGTTTGTTTTATTGTTTTTGTTTTGTTCTTCGTCTATTGACTGTTTGAACGCTGCTCAGAGATTTTCAATCATTTCTAAACTAATACTAAAATATAGTCACCTAAATTCTCCAAGTTTCGTTGTGATTGTGTTTTTCGTTTTGATGCATTAAACCTTAGCATTTACATAGGAATTCGTCATAACCCAAAAAAATATGTGGAACATTGACAACATTAGTTAGAAAATGGAAGGACACCATCGCAGTGAATCTGACCATGTTATCAGAGTAAAACACATAAGTATTTGCTAGTTTATCAGAGTAAACTGACACTTTTTACGTCTTTCGCGACGCATTGCAATTCTTGATACAAAATTTTGGTGAAGAACACAATTTGGACCGTAAGTAAATAATACCTGAAGAAATCTTAGTCCGTGGTCCCCTAGTGCAATGTAAGATGTTTGTGTACAATACAACGCGAACCAGCACGGATTTCCTTGTAACGATACATAACGGTACGTGATCATTAACGGCCTGCACATCAGGGAACCACTTAATCGTTAATCTTCTATATCTCTCCTGGCGAACCAAGTGGAGGGGTGCTGCTTTACCGTCGTTGTGCGAACATCGTTTATCTCTTTGAACACTGTCAATAACACTGTACGAGCATTGATGCGAAAGAATTGAGGACGACGCCTCGACGGCCTCGCCGTGTAATCGATCTATCGCTGAAAGATTCACCGCACGGGAAAACACACCCGAATCAACTTACAAAAATTCTGATTCTACGCTGAGCTGGACATAGCGAAGAACCTTGTCTGCAAATACCTAAACCATTTAGACAATAACAACCTAATATTTTTCCCTCTTAAACTACCGCCACATGTCCAAACACAATTGCACAAGTCTGCCCCTTTTTTTGCCACATTGGTCCTACTCCAACCCTTTCCGTTGTCGTATAACCAGAGTTCCGAATACCGAAGACCACGTGAAATACTATTACCGTGTTCGTCCGTTTGGTAATACTCACGAAAGGCTTTTAAAATAGCCTTTCTGCTGAAACCATTATAAGGCAGCGGATGAATGAAAGGAGCCGACCACTTAATGAGTTCCTTGGCTGGTTTCGAGGGTTAGGATTTATTTCCGTTCAAATGAAGCGGTACTCGGCGTCTGAAGTGCTTCATGCACCCGTTGCCC
The DNA here is from genome assembly GCA_023653785.1 of Ophioderma brevispina. Taxonomy (NCBI): domain Eukaryota; kingdom Metazoa; phylum Echinodermata; class Ophiuroidea; order Amphilepidida; family Ophiodermatidae; genus Ophioderma; species Ophioderma brevispina. The sequence continues at coordinate 4,050 of JAMKCH010050376.1, forward strand.
GTACGACGTTCCTTTCGGCCTTATTATTACCCAACACGGTCGTTGCAAAATTAAAAATTGTCAACTCGCGAAAATAAGCGTAACTTTTGAAAATAAGAATATACCAAAATGGCTCCTTACCGTGAGCAGGCCATATGGTCAACAAAATGGCACTTGGCACTTATTCTTTGCGTGTATCCCCGAAAAAGAAATCCGGGATAAAAGCACCCCCCCCAAACTACATTTAACTGTAGGCCCTATAGCTACGTGTGGTATATTTTGATTATCGTGCCAAATTACACGAAGGAATACCCACTGCGCTGTGTCTTCTTCCAAGGTCCCAGCTATCCTAATAACCAAATTTAGCCCATTAAACATGTCATCTAATTTTAGAGGCTAACGACAACCCCAGAAAACTTAATCCCAATCACTGTTAGTTTACAAAACGGTAACTTAAAATCGTGAGAATTACCATAGGCCTTCATATCATGATATTGGTCCTAAAGCCGACAACCACGGATTCGGTGTAGAAAATTTATAATTCCCCTGGCTCCCGTCCCACTTACACGACGGTATAGATAGGGCCCTCAATTGCAGATGACTCTTCCCAACATGGTTACAAGCTAATTCAGCCTGGAGGACGGCTAATGGCTCCCGATGACTTAGTCTATATAGCTGTTCCCCCGGTCCACCCGAGTGGATGCCGAGTGAATCATTCCCCTGGCACGTGTTTATACTGACACTATCTGTGATGCTGAATACACTATAGTCGGCACGTCATAATTCACGCCCCATGATGTCCTCATGGATAAACCGCTATGGTGAAATATCAAGGAAGCTATGATACAACCGGCCCCTCATATCGGCCTATATTCATAATAGCCATTAGGCATACTGCCTATCCATAAGGGCGTTGAATCGTGTTTAATCACTTCAGGAGGAGCTTGAATATAAGACCTTTACACCATAAAATATCTCAGTATTTTGAAAAAACAACCGAGAGGGCGCACTACTTTCCAAATGTGCCGGCCTCTCTCGTCCCCCTGACCTCTGTACAGGTCGCGCTCTCTCCGTCATAGTGCGGCAAAATCCCACCACATTGCAATGGCGATGTCGACCCTGTCGACCTCCTGCTGGGTCGACAGGGCGGCATGAATCCCCACAATACACGACAAAGCGCCCGTAACCGAAACCGACGGTGTCAATACAGAAAACGAACAAGATGAACACACAAACTTCCAATTCCGATTCACTTCCAACTCCTGGAGAAATGGGGCATAAGCTTAAAGCTGGCCAACCTCTCCACTTCCACATATCAAAGAGTTGTCTAAGAATGCGGGCTTCGGACCACGCATCACTGGATTGACCGATAGAAATTTACTTTGGCAAAACTAAAACCAGCAAAATGGCCTGCTTGCTGGACTAATGCCTGGCCGCCGTGTACTTACACATGGTCATGTCCATCGACGATGGACAACCTCGGGAAGTGAACCGCCCGCAACATTACATAGCTCCAAATCCTGATAGCCATCAATGACTCTCAGAGACCGACTACAGGGGTAATGATAAAATAATTTACATTAGGCCTCCACACTCCTCTTTTGGGTACATCTACCGACTCTAACAACACAACCCCTGATTGGAGGCGGGAATCGCCCTCCCGGCTTCCAAGATACGATGAAAAAAAATCCACTCACGAATTCACCTACAAACTCTGACACCCTAACTGGCATCGACAGAGGGTGTCGAACGGGAATAAGAAGCAGAGTCGGTGTATGTGTCAAGCGGGATCCCCCGGATCTCAGTTAGTGATTGCCCACTAAATATACCATAAAACTGAAATCTTTCACATCTGTATTTGTTAGAAACCTGGCGCCAAATTGACTGACTACTAGTAGATCTAGACGAAGACCCTCAAAATAAATTAAAAGCGGGTCAGGACGAAACGGACCTGGACTTAACCAGGACCAACACCAACTTAAGCAGATTCGTCTGACGGACCACAGAGCATGGAATAAACTGGCTCTATAAGGGGCTGTTATTAAATACCAATCACAACACTACATTGAACTAAAGAAGTACGTAACGCATCCTTGAGATCGAGAGATACCATCCACCTAGTCTAGACTAATCTGACATGTCTTCTTGCATCAAGCAGAGAACTAAACATAGATGGCCCCCTCACAAACACCGCGCCATTTTGAAATAAGTGGGTCCTACAAACAGGATTGAGAGCATTAGATAAAGACTGGACACGTTGCATCTAATCTGTGACACATATCCCCTTCGGCGCCCTCAACGACTAACCGGCTGCCTTTACAGCTGAATCATGACAATACCTCTACGCGAGGTACTACAGCTGCCAGCATCGCATATGACCCACCCCTCCTTTTTCACTCCCGGAACGGAGGGAGCCAAAAGAATCGCTATTTTCCTCATTCTGAACTCCTTTACAAACTCAAAGGAGAGTGGATGATCACTCCTCACAACACCCTTGTGAACAGACCCGCCCCTCAACGGTGAGTATCCCCAGACCATCTGACCTCCAACATAATTGCCCCTACCAGTGTGGCAGGAGAATATAGTCCTCCGTGCTCACCAGTCCGGGAACAATGGTGAAACATAGGGCAATCGACCAGTTTACTCTTCTTCACACAACTTAGTTTCACGCTTTCTCCTTTATCGTCTATTGAACCCGGACCTATGAGACTGTCGGACAATGATTTACTTTCACCCCGGCTGTCGCATGAGTTGTACAAATTCGATGAACTAGGAGTCCCTGCACCACGAGGCTGGAGACGAGACTGCCATGTGGCACAGTAGTCACACGAATACTGAGAAACTCTCTTGCGACTAAAGACTGATTGAGATACAAAGGGATGCGACGCTCCCGAATCCACGGTCCGTCGCACAACCGCTTATCGATCGTGCATGGACGGCTACAACGTACAAGTAAAGGCCGTCATCCCGCCAACACAAAGGCTGGATTACAACCTTAGACTGAGCCAATAAAATCCTAGCCTCCTGTCTGTAAGAATCCCTGTCCTAGACAACGTATATCGATTGGCAATTACACAAGATCCAGGTCACCTCTACAAGGCTTCGATATCGCCACAAACCCTGTTGGACCCGCCTTCCAAACCACTCACCTACATCACAAGAGCACCTCTGTATTCAAAAATACATTTCCGTTCAGCTTCACTCTATATTTTCACCACAAAATGAGTTTCCAAAAACAATATCTTTAATCAAACAGCTTTCCACAAGCCAACACCCTTATATATCGTATTCCTATAGAGTGATCGATCTTGATTTCAAAATTTAATCTGTGAACGCGATTATGATGCAAGAAATATAATACTGCCAATGTGACAACGGAAGCGCTTCATGCGTATGCTCATCGTTGCTGAGGTTCGGGATTAAAGAAGGAATTCCTTCCCCTCAAGTTCTGTGAGCATCCCCATCAATCCCTGGGTTATTGGATCCCCTTGGTCATATTATATGGACCGGATACACTTTGTTGTTGCTCGCCGTCTCCTTGATATTACCGGAACCCTCTGTGCCCATGAGTTGCTGAGGCACGGTTTTCAAAGGGACTTCTTTTTTCTCTTTCATTAATCACGGAGCGTCCCATCATGCCCTTGGGGCATTTGGTATTCTATTAATAGCTTCAAGTTCATTTGAATCAAGAGAACTCTCAAGAGAACTCGGCCCACTGGATACGTGCACGCCCTAGTTTGGCTTGTATTGATTTATTGTTATGCAAACCTACCAGTCGGCTAGGTTAGAAGTGCAAAACTCCTAACTCCTCTCCGGGCATCTGCGGGTTTTGCAAATTACCCTGTTGCGGCTCGGGACAGCCATCAGATAACTCCCTCTGATGGTTCCCGGAATCGTCCCCCGTTCAGACCTTCCAGAATGCACGCGGCGAGGAGATTCCAGCACAAGGGTCCTACTCTCACCTCTTGCGCCGGGGGGGGTGGGGGGGGGCGCGACCGGATGGGGACGACCATGGTTCACCGCCAGGGACGACTCGCAACTGGAGGAACTCCTTCCCTGGGGCTTGTGCTACACACTCGGGGAAAGCTTACCCAATTCTTGACGAACGACGACCTACTATCTGCCTATAATGCGATCAATTAAGGTCCCTCGACCAACTAGACACCACTTAACAGAGTTGAAATAAATTAATTGCTGCATTGAATGATTGAAACGCTGCTTTATTAGATACTGAAAACTATGATGTGAACTGTGAGAGAACCGACTGGCCTCATTATAACCGCAACAAGGATTGGAATGGTAAATCAATATCCAAACTTGTGTATAGATAAAATATAAATTAGAATAATACGCTGGATCCCGCTCAAATTGATACATAATAACCGAAAAACGCACTTGAAAGAATCGGTATAATCTGTAAAACGATAAAAATTTATTCTAGATCAGCTAGTCGAGACTCGTGATTGTGATACCAAGCGTACACGGCGCATCTGTAAGATGTGACGATACAAAGAAAGACTTCGATCACATCAAATATTATATTCATCACATACTATAGTAATACATTTATATACAACACATATATTAACAATCTAATAAACCATATGTTGATGAGACAATGTCAAATAACGAAAGGTCGGATGTCGCAAAACCCTCAATGCTACCAAAACAACGATAGGGGAAGACATGGCCCTTACCTAGACAGCTGACAGCCGTCCTTCTAAAATACGGCCAAATCGGTCAAATTTCACACTAACCACCAAGTGAGATTTATAAAGAACCTCCACCAAAAGAGTCTAAGACTCATAAACGGGGAAACACTGCTGGAAACCTAGATAAACAGCTAGTTTCCTGCACAATAGGGAAAAACACGCAAAATATACGTTACCGCCTTGTCTGATCCTAAAGAGAGAGGTCGGGATAAAGGTTTGGGCGTACCGATGTTGATCGGATACCTGTAGGGTTGGGAGTTTTCCTTTTTGTATAGGGGGTGTTAGATTTAGGAATCTGCATCGTCACAAGAAGATTGCATTTGTAATGTACCCACATCAGCGTAAGTACTAATCTAATAAACTAGACTGCCTCTCCTTGATCTTGTGACCCCTAATACCTTGTCATGACCTCTTTTAAAAAGTTCGGCGGTCACATTGGACTCCACCAAGTTTCATTCTCCATACATCAACGTTACCCCTTTGACCTTGTGACCCCGGTGACCTTTGATCCACTAGCCAATACAGAAACTCCTTTTCGGAGGTCCTAGGGCAACCCACCCCCCCCCCAAGTTTCACGAACGGACGACCCTGGTCTCCGAGAAATAGATGCGGTCACAAGACAAGACGACAGTGACAGACAAACAACCACCGGTATACGATATTAATGTGCAGAAGTGTTTTATAAAGGTTTGAATGTGGGGCAGAGGTCATTTAGGTCATTAGAGGTCAAACTGTGTACTGCCCGATGAGTGCGTACCTCAGTTCTTTTGAGCGTGTTTGGTGGGCACTGTAACTAATAATTTGCAGAACTTGTACATGTTTTTGAGACCAAATTGAATGGGGGCCTCAAAGGTCACATATGTCCATAATTGGTCAAAGGGCACATGGTCACCAGAGGTCTTCTGTGCATATAGTAAGAGTTCTGACGCATTGTTCCTTCAGTTTTGTCATAGCATTTTAGTTGCAGATTGTTTTATATGTGGGATGACCAAAATGGGGTCAAAGCCTCTAGGGTCAGTAGACTGGATTAGTGGTTCTTTTGACGAGGTGTGAAGGTAATCGGCAAAATGTACACTAAACAGCAAACATTCACACTCGGGTACGACAATGCCCACAAACGTCTGAAATTGCAGCAAGCTAGAAAATTTCAAGCAAATAAGAGTATATTTACAGCACTACATTTGACGGTTGGTGCACACTTAATAGGATATCAGGGGGGTTCTTAGATACTGTAGTGGAGGAGCAGAATATCATAGGGGGCCTTATTTTAAGGAATTTGTTACCTCATTTTCTTACCCCACACTACAGAAAAGGTTTGAACACAGTGGTAGTTAGTATGGACTCTATCAACGCTAGATGGTAGTACTCTCAAATTTGTGGCATCACTTTTTCAATAGGGCCATTAAGTTTACACTGGGTCAAAACTTTTAAAATGCCCAATAATGTTGAATGTTGCCATATTATCCATCTAATCATAAATGAATTCCAAACATGTATAGTTTGTACCACCTTACGACCATTGGTTTGGAGTTAAAAGTAAAAATGGCTAAAATGGTGAAAAAAGGTAAGATCATAGTAAGGTGTCAAAGCGTGGAATTGACGTGAATACAGTACAGGAAGTTAACATTAAAAGTTAACCGATATGTTTTAAAAACTGCAAGTTATTGCCTGAGGTAAGAGGGACTCTAAAAGGTATAGTTTGTATATGTTAAATGCTTACGTACGGAGATAAGGGTCAAAGAGGTCAACACCAATGGGTATGGTGACCTATGACCTATTTCGTCCCATAACATGATAAACTAGGCATTGCAGATGGTACAAAACTATTCCTTATTTTGACTCATTAGCTAGATGAACAACTATAATTTTCACCCAAAATTGGAGGCAAATTCTGAGTTTGACCCCTGTACCAATAGAAAATTCACCTTTTGTACCATTTTAGCCTTTTTACCTTATAACTCCAAATGGTACAAAAAATATACGTTTTTGGATTCCTTATGACTAGGACGGACAATATGGCATAATTTCAACCATGATGGAGCATTTTAAAAGTTTGAACCCTGTGTAAACTTAATTGGCCCTATGACAAAAAGATACACCACAATTTGAGAATTCTACCTACCTAGCGTTGATATGAAGGGTTC